>JAGFPH010026654.1:0-10331 GCA_018207615.1 Philaenus spumarius
CGTGGAAACTGTATCGCTGTTGCGGTCAAAGGGGAAAAGAGTTTGCTGCTCACCGACCGTGTTTCTTGGTTTACTGTTCACCGAAAATGCTACTGTTGAGCGGGTATAATTCGTTGAATTTAAAAAAAACCGTGTTTGGGTTTCTGCGAGAGACTAAAAAATGGTCCCCACGCCTGTCCGAACTGTAGCAAATTGAAACAGCCCTATCGATTAAGCTACGGCAAAAAAATCTACGTAATGCCTTCTTGCAAACGTCTAGTTTTGAATAGTATTTAGAAAACCCTTAATTTTCTGTCAAATTAATTTCCTTTTAATTATAAATACATTTTTATTAGTATACCTTTTCTGGTATTTGTCATTAATCCAATGTTAGTAGTGTACTAGGGGCTCTGCCCCTGGACGCTTCGCGTCCCAACCCCGCCTCGGCCTTCGGCCTCTGATAGCTGTTTCGCTTCGCTCGCAGTTGGAAAATTCGCTAAAGAATTCGTTAAAATTTGGCTCGTTCGTACATAGCAGGCATTCCAGTTTAAAGTAAGCCTGAGGTGTAAAAAATAAAAATAAAATATAATATAATTCAAAATGTTGCATGCCAAGGTGAAAAGTTCTACTTTAATAATATGTTTAACATTTTTAGCAAATTTTGATATTTATAATTAGTTTAAGTTCTTTGTTCTGTGAGTATCAACAGCTATCCTCCGGAAATGTTTTTTCTGTGAACTTAGCAGCACTGCAATAAATATGAAACAGCTTATCTAGTGATTGAAGTTGCTACAGAAGATAGCTGAAAGCCTTCTCTAACTATTAATGCCATAATTTAAGATAATATAATATTGTCTTTTCATTTGTAATTTGCCTTTAAACTTAAGTAATACGTGATGTGACACCCGTTACATTTTTTTAGTATTACAAAATGAACAAACACCTTAGGAAAATACTTTTACTGTAAAAGTAAGAGGTTTTGTTTCCCTAATGTTTTGGTATTATTATTTTAATTTTAGTTTTATAATATAATGAGTAATTCGCCTAAAGGTTTGTAAAATTATGAAACCAGGCTTAAATATATTAACAGTAATTACAACCTTAAATACATGTTTTAGAAACGTGAGAGGCTTTCATTACGATTTTAGTCCTTGTTCTACTATCGTCTGTCAACGTAAGTTTTGAAACCAGGCCTAAATGTAGTAAAAATTATTGCAGGATTAACCTAACCTCAATACTATGTTTCAGAAATGGGCTAGGCCTATATCACAAAATTAACTATTAGAATTTATCCAAGTTTACCTTTTTTTTTGAAAAAAATAATTGTTAAATCAGGCAAAACTTATTCTAATTCCAACGTGCTAAAACAGTATAAATTAGCTTGTTTTTTAACAGTAATTAAAAACTATCCAATGAACATGCGATAAAACAGTATAAATTGGCTTGTTTATAAACAGCTGTTTTGATCGCTTTATTTACTGTTTCGTTGTTATTTTGTAACCAACATGGCAACCCATAAGACCCTATGTTAAAGTTTTTCAACTTTTAAATTAGATTTTTTTTAAATTGCGTTTTTACACGAACTACAACTATAAGGGTGTACTTAAAAATCAAAACTGCACCTAAATACAAAATTTCTTTGAATTCGTTAGAGCCGTTTTCGAGATCCGCGACAGATACAAAGATACAAAGATAGATACAAGAATTGCTCATTTAAAGTAATAGGACTAACATTTTTATTCTTTTTAGGTCTATCATCAGATCCATATGTTATCTTACTTATATAATAACTAGGGGCTCTGTTGGCTGCTTCGCTTCGCTCGCAATTGGAAAATTCGCTAAAGAATCTCGTTAATCTTGGCTCGTTTGTACATAGGTGACCGAGCGTAAATCAGCTGTTTTATTTGGCAGCTGACTCAAACTCATATTAAACATTATCTCCATACGATTAACTTGGGAAATTTGAAGAAGGGTGTGCCGGAGCTCCTTCTCGGGTGAATAGTGGCTAAACGGATGATTGGATTTTAAATCTGATGGAAAATGGCCGTTTGAAATAAAATTTTCTACAACTTTTGTATTTCACATTTTTTGCTATCTCTTACCGTTTTCTTACAAAACGCGATCAAAGTGGAAAAATGAAACAATTGACAAAATATTTCCCGCCCAAAAGGGCTTTCAAAATTAAAAATGTTAAATCTTAGCAATTTGTCTGAAAGTTTCTTGTCGAGAGCTTTAATTCAAGTATGAGGTAGAGGGGGGTTCGATTACGGGAAGTGCCTCATAGTGTCAGTGAATCAGTGAACCCGTCTAGCTTTAAAGACGTTGGGCGGAGCCTCCCTTCTCGGATGAATAGTGGCTAAATGGATGATTAGATCTTGAATCTGACGGAAATTCTTACAAAACGCGATCAAAGTAAAAAAGTGAAAAAATTGAAAAAATCTAATAAGTCTTTCCCGCCCAAAAGGTGCTTAAAAAATTAAAAAATGTTAAATTCTGGCAATATTCCCTAACGTTTTTTGTCGAGAGCTTTAATTCAAATATAAGGTTGAGGGGGGTCCGATTACGTGAAGTGCCTCATAATTAATGTCAGTGAACCCGTCTAGCTTTATAGTATAAGTAGATTCAACATAGTCTTAAACGTTTGGTGACTATTGATATCTATTTCTGGAAATCTACAGAGACGGTTTTCGTGCGGTTTGTGTTGAATTAAAGGAAATGTTGTCACTATTATAAACAAAATTATGAAATTACATTTTTGTTTTGTTGGTATACTTACAAGGGCACTTTTTGGACATTTTTGGTTTTAGGTTAAACCCCTGCTGATACCTATTTCTAGATATCTACCGGACCGATTTTCGTGCGGTTTATTTTAAATTATTATGAACAAATTGTAAAATGCCGTTTTTATTTTATTGTTATTTTTAAAAGAGCATTTATAATTTTTTGTTTGTTTTAAGTTACAACCCTACCCTACTGATTCTATTTCTGTAGGTATACCGAACCCATTTTCGTACTGTTTGTTTTAAAAGGAAGCAAATGTCATTATTATAAAAAAAATTATGAAATTTAATTTTTATTTCATCGGTATACTTTATAAGGGCAATTTTTAGGTTTTTTGTTTTAGTTTAAAACCTTATTGATACCTATTTATGGAGATCTACCGGGCTGATTTTCGTGCGATTTGTTTGAAATGAATGAAAATTTAATTATAATTAAACCAATATGAAATGTCATTTTTATTTCTTCGTTATATTTATAAGGGCACTTTTTGGGTTTTTAGGTTACAACCCTTTTGATGTACATTTCTGGAGACTCTTTTTCCCTAGGACCTTTTTACTAAACCATCTGAAACAGCCGACCCCATTAAGCCTTTTTTAATTCTTATACTCATATTATAAAGCGATAAAATTTGTTTGTTTGTTTGTATGTAAGGGGTAATCTCTGGACCTACTGAACCGATTGAAATAAAAATTAACTGGGTGTGCTTAAGACCACACGTTGGAAGTGATAACTTCTATGACTACGGGGATTTTTAACTCGGTAAATGCGTACAATTATAAGGATTATAAAACTGTAGGCCTATTTGTTCAAATTGTTTATTTATATCCGTTATTATATATTTAAAGAAAGGTAAAAATATTATCTTTTAGTTACCTTTTATTTCATATTGATAGATCAAATGATTTAGAAGTTGTTAATATTACAGTAAAGAAATTAATAATCAAATATGTTATACTAAGATGTACGAATGTTTGCGAAGTTAAACAGTAGATATCCTTCTTTAAATTTGTATAAACGAATATATTGATGATCAAAGGTTAGTTTTATATACAGTTTATAACCCCAAAGCAAATCTTATAACGTGTAGAAGCCCATATAACTTATAGTTATAGAAGCCTACATTAGTTGTATAGTTATACAACTAGTTAATATATAAGAAAATTAACATCACAAGAAATTTTAATGGTTGAAGTTGTAAACATAACCCCAATATATAATCTACGCTGGGTTTTGTTTAAGAATTACAGATGATGGGCGAAATCAGTTGTTATATTATATTAACTAATTCTTATGTGTTAATTTGATTGCTATGCTAATAAATGTAAATAATGTATTAATAATATTCCCTCTCCACGATCTGACTTGTGTCTAAACAAAAGCGTGACGCGAGATCTCGCGAGAAATCTGGCGTGATGCGAGATCTCGCGGGAAATCTGGCGTGATGCAAGATCTCGCGAGAAATCTGGCGTGACGCGAGATCTCGCGGGAAATCTGGCGTGATGCAAGATCTCGTGAGAAATCTGGCGTGACGCGAGATTTCGAAAACATAGCCAAGTCGAAAGTGCCCAACGGGCCAATAGAAGTTATCACTTCAAAAATTGTTTAACTAATAAAAGGCTGCACTATCCCTGTGTAACATAGGCAATGTAATTCATATTCCCTATGTAATTCATATTGATAAAACATTTTTTATTTTAATATTAATTTGTAAATGTAGTCGGAAAAAAATGTTAGACTAGGTTAGACTGATGAACCAACACATGTATTTAAATTTATTACCATAGCAACCAATTGAATAAAATAACAGATAAAACAGCTGTTTGCTCCAATATCCAATAAAGAAAACATAATATGATTTTGTGTATAGAAAGTTTCGACGGGGTTGGCGTGCTGAACACGCAGGGGTTTCCCCTAGTTTTCTATAATTTGTATATAATGGTTTTCTGATTAAACATTTATTTTATGTGTATGTGCGATAGTGGTAAGACAAACAAACAATTTTCAAGATTGTTTTGTGTTCATTTTTATAGGACAACTTTAAGTCACTTTAACAAAACGGTTTTTAATGGTGTATAATAATTACAAAGACAATATTTTTTTATGAATTAAAAAAAATATTCTGGGTGTTAGGTACAAATTTCTTAGCATTTGAAGGTAAAATGATCAGCGGTTCTATGGTTAGTAATAATAAAACAAAAAAGAAATTAACTTTAAATAAAAAAATATTGTAGAAGAGGTATGTTAAAGGAGAATTCAGTAAAAAAGATGAATTTTCATTAATGTACCTAATTTTTATTGGTTGAACAATGCACGGTTGCAACAACATAATCTACTGGCGTTATTTGCACAGACTTAGACTTAAAATATATAGATGGCAACTCTCTATTAAGTTTTGTAACGGGCATTCAATCGGACTAAGAAAGTTTTTTTAAAGCATAAAAATCATTGTTATACAGAGTGATTGAAGTATGCCAGCTGTTTCTCTTGAAATCTGTAAAAACTACTAGCTGACCCGTACGGCGTTGCCCGTGGTGGTTGGTATTTTCAGTCTTTTTAACGTAATTGTATTCTTTTTAAGTGTTCAGTTAGTGAGTGGTATTTGGATTTTATATATATAGATCTTAAATAATAAAAGCACTATTGTCATAATAATAAAAGATCTGAAATTATGATTTTAGTAACTTTGATCCCCCCAAACCCCTCCTAAAATTTCGAAATTTTTCACGCTCTTTCTTAGTGAGCACCTATGGCCCTAGAGGAAGCTACATACCAAATTGCATTCCAATCCGTTCGGCAGTTTTGAAGAAATCGTGATTTAATAACTTTGATCCCTCCAAACCCCCCTAAAATTTCGAATTTTTTAAAACCCTTTCTTAGCGAGCGCCTATGGCCCTAGAGGAAGCTACATACCAAATTTCATTCCAATCTGTTCGGTAATTTTGGAGAAATCGTGATTTAGTAATTTTTACCCCCCAAACCCCCTAAAATTTCCACTTTTTTAAAACCCCTTTTTAGTGAACACTTATGGCCCTAGAGGAAGCTACATACCAAATTTCATTCCAATCCGTTTGGTAGTTTTGAAGAAATCGTGATTTAATAAAAACCCTTTCTTAGTGAGCACCTATGGCCCTAGAGGAAGCTACATACCAAATTTCATTTCAATCCGTTCGGTAGTTTTTGAGAAATCGTGATGAGTGAGTCAGTGAGTGAGTGGTATTTCGCTTTTATTATGTAGATTAAAAAAAGTTAAATAGTAACTCCCTTGGAATTTTAGTTCTGTTTATTTTGGTGACTTTGAAATTTGTATCGTACCCGCCATCTTTCCAATATGTCTGCAACTTTCGGATTTTTATGGCCAACACTCTATATTTTATGATAATTTTGGATTTTACAGGTTATTTTAAGACTTTTTTGTTCTTGGTGTTTTTTTTATACGATTAACCGTTTAAAAGTTAGAGGGGTATACAGTTTTAAAAACACCCTATCTATAGTCTGTATACAGTAACTTGGCGTCTGTACCATGGCTACCTGCTACAGACCCTAAGTAGCAGGTAGCCAGTGTACAGACGCCAAGTTACTGTATACAAACTATAAGCGAATAATACTTTGGTATGGAAACGTATTGAACCGATGAAAACGCTCTTAACACTAATAAAGCATTTTTTAGACAAACAAATAACTTTTTAAAATCAACTAATACGCTTTTTGTTAATTTTTTTAAACCATAATACAGCTGTTGATTGTCATGATTCATGAATTGTTGTTTAACGAAAGCCCTCTGTTCATTAGGCTGCAAGTTCTCATTTTAAAGTAAAGTTTTTAATATTTTTGAAGTGATAGCTTCTATCTTGGGCACTTTCGCTTGACTGTGTTTCTGAAATCTCGCGTCACGCAAAATTTTTGCGTAGGCACAAGTCAGAGCGTGGAGAGGGAATATGTAATACATTTACATTTATTACCATAGCAATCAAATTAACACATAAGAGTTAGTTAATATAATATAACAGCTGATTTCGCCCATCATCTGTATTTCTTAAACAAAACCCAGCGTAGATTTATATTTTGGGGTTATGTTTACAACTTCAATCAATAAAATTTCTTGTGAAGTTGTGAGGTTGTAAAAACAACCTTTTATCATCAATATATTCGTTTATACAAATTTAAAGAAGAGATACCTATTAACTTCGGAAACATTCGTACATCTTCGTATAATATATTTGATTATTAATTTCTTTACTATAATATTAACAACTTCTAAATCAATTGATCTATCAATATGAAATAAAAAGTAACTAAAAGATAATATTTTTACATTTCTTTAAATATATAATCCTTACATATAATTTTGTAAGCGAAATTTTAGATTCAAAATTGTGGGAATTTGGTAAATCGGAGTTTGATGGGAGAGGTATCAAATTAAAGGTATCGATTCAAGGAACGAGGGAAAAATATAAGTTTTTTATAAAATTAAAAACTAAGGGGTTTTTGAGGTCCCCAAAAAACGAAAAATCTCCGTAAGAAATACATGAGAATTTAAAAACGTCAGCTTTGTTTACATTAAAACATTTGGTATTAAATAAATAAATTAAAAACATAAAACAGCTGTTCTGCAGTTTACATTTAAACATTTGGTATTAAATAAATAAATTAAAAACATAAAACAGCTGTTCTATAAAAAATGACAGTTAATGTAAATTATATTTTAAAAAAAAATCTGCTACTTATTAACCTAAAAGATACACGTTGACACACACATAAAAGAGAAGCCTTATAAGTGAGATTTTTGGAAGGTTGTATGGCTATTCTATTACCTTTCATACATTTATACTATTATTATAAAGAGGTAAAGTTTGTTTGTTTGCTTGCTTGTATGTAGGGGATAATCTCTGGCACTACTGAACCGATTAAAAAAATAGTTTTACTAATAAAAAGCTACACTTTCCCTGAGTAACATAGGTTATAATTTATTCATTTCGATAAAAACCTTTTTTATTTCAATTTTGTAAATTTAGTCGGAAAAATTCTTAGCTTAGGCCTGGACTGATAAACGATCACATTTATTACCATAGCAACTAATTGAATAAAATCACAGATAATATAGCTGTTTGCTCCAATATATCCATTAACAGCTGATTTCAAAATTTGAAGTAATTATTTTTGTATTTCTAGCTTTTTGGTTAGGGTTTGAAAGTGTAGACCTGAGCCTTGCTGGTTCTTTTAACCATTATTATAACTGCTGTTATCAAATATAAGAAATAATTTGATTTGAACATTTATCATCTTACTTTTGAGGTTATTATTAATCGTACAACTTTATTATAAATAAAACATAACATTTGTTTTTAGAAGGTTCCATTGGGGATTGGCGTGCGGAGCACGCAGGTGTCTCCCCTAGTAACGGATATAAATAAACAATTTGAACAAATAGGCCTACAGTTTTATAATCCTTAAGGCCGCGTTCTGCTTATTGACGTCATCAAAATTGACGGTGTTGCACTCATCGAGTGCGGTATGGTTTAGAACTTCTAGGTGGACGCAGTGCAACCCTCCGCCAGAAAATAGTAACCTTTCTTTCAGTTGCACCGTAGAGGGATTTTCCCGGTTTTATTAACTTTTGTTACAATAGTGTAGTAAAGATGCAAAATCAAATAAATCATAGTTTACATTTTTAGTTTAGATTTGCATCAACCACATTTCATAACCAGTTTGCATTACACCCACACATAAGAAAATAGATGTAATACTGATGTTTATATTGCTCTTACTTTAGGAGATAACATTAATTTTAAACAATCCCTCCTTCACTAACAAGTATATTGCCTATCCTATACAAAAACTAGACATTATATAAAGTAGGCCTACCAAAGAGTTGAACCTATTGTGAGAGACCTTGAGTCTATGCTTCTAAATTCGGTTGGAAAAAAAGAGTTTTAAAAGTAAAACTGTCGCTATTACGTAAGCTTGTTTTCTAAGGGTAATATTATATGTTATCTTACGCTTACAGGTATTATAATAGAGAATGGGCCTACATTAATACTGTATAAAGTCACTGAAAGTAGTATTGCAGTTCCAGTGTGTTTATTTTTCGAAGTTTTTATATGTAGTTACATTTGAATTCCAGCGCCGGATGACAAGGTAGGTATCACTCCGCCAGCAGTTGTTTCCCCTGACGGCCACCAGATGCCAGGCGCGGCACTCGTGTATTTGAAGACGTTCACGGCGTGCATTGCTCTCGTTTGAACCCATATTTTTTGTTTAATATTCATCCGATTTTAATTTTGAATGATTTATTTTAAATATTATGAAACAAATAATGATATTTGCTGAAAACATATTTGACATAATATATACCGTCGACAAAAGAAATTACTAAACTTCAAGGCTTTTATATTTGATTTCATTAATTATGAAAAGGTAATATAATAAATTCTCTTAACAAAACCCATCATAGAATTTGCTACCTTCCAAACGACACCAAATTTAAAATTTTATGTTTATAAATAACGGAAATATCGGCATTATTAGTTAACATTGCTCTTATGGACAACGAATCCAAGATGGCCGACGGGTAGAACCTGGCCTTAAATTGTACACATTTACCGGGTTAAAAATCCCCATAGTCATAGAAGTTATCACTTCCAACGTGTGGTCTTAAGCACACCTTATTTAATTTTTTCATTCTAAAATGGCAGCCAACTTTCGAATTTTTATGAAGCACCCTGTTTTATGATGATATTGGATTTTACTGAATTCTGGACTGTGAATCAGCTGACAAACATCTGTTATCGACTTCATTTTTCAAGCGTGACAAATTTTTAATTTTGTCACTTAATTCATCTGTATTAAGGTTTTAAAAAATGAACAAAAACTATATTTTAAAAAGTTATTTGTTTGTCTAAAAAATGTTTTATTAGTGTTAAGAGTGTTTCCATTGGTTCAAAACGTTTGAATACCAAAATATCATCCCCATGCTGTACAAAATGGCGGCTGTCCAAAGGTTTTATTTGGTTAAAGACATACATTTTATTAGTAGCCACAACCCCATCAAAGCAAAACTGCATGTAAGTACTTTCAAAAAAAACCTTTGAACAGCCGCCATTTTGTACTGGATCAAACTTTTTGAGTGAGTTTGGCGGCATTGAACTCTGCTGGACAAGCCCTTTAAAATGATGTACATATTGACCTATGCTCCTGTTTTAGATTTCCTTCTGACTCCTTGCGGGACGTCCCCATGATATGACAGAAAAATGATAGTTCCTTCAAAAATGAGATTTTTAGGTGTAGTGATGATGTACCAAATCTTATTGCTTTATCTGTAATCGTTCAGAAAATATTGAACCAGTGCGGGTCTTTTTGTACACCCTGTATAACTAACATGAGCGTATTTAGGAACGAATATAGTACATCAAGCCTCTTTCTTTATAGTTTTCACATAAATGTAACTTCTAATTCGAGAAAAAGTAGATATAGAGTTACACACTTAAAAATCTAACTATAGTTTTCAAATATGAAATATATTTAACCAAAGACAACGATTCCTATTCGTCGCTAAACGACGGCCGTTTCGGCTA
>JAGFPH010026657.1:0-10329 GCA_018207615.1 Philaenus spumarius
AAATGAGCATATAAATTTACATTTTCAATAAATAGCGTCCTACATATTTCAATATGGATTCGTTTCTGTGAGTAATCTGAAACACGGGTAAGAACTCTCTAACGAAGCATTTCCGGACCTATGAATATATGAACTTTTTTTGTATGACATCGTCGTATATGTCACAGTTGTCAAACATGCATATACGTTTAGCTGACTATTCTAAAATGCATTTGGCTTATGGTACAATCTCTTGGAAAACGGATTGCAAATGTTTGGTCTCCATCTCATCAAGACCTTCATTGTAAGGTTAACTCGTTGTAAATGTCGGATTTATAGATTGCCGGATGTAAATAGAGTTGAATTATTTACCAAACTCTATGTGCTCGAGATGTGTTCACGAATATACTGAATGGAGTTCCGTAAATGGAATTAATAGAAAATAAAAAGCAGAGTGAAGAGGTGGAGATTTTCATTGGAAATAAATATTTGTTGAATTTATTTTATCGGCTTTATTAGCCGACTACCTCAGAGTCCACACTATACGGTGGCAAAATAAACAGGTTGGAAGTAAAGTAGTGTGATGACGCAGTCAGCGAAACAGCGGCCGGTGTTGCGGTTCGGGCAAAATATGTGTTTTATCGGAAAGAAAGTGTATTTTAAAACTTTCCCATACATTTCAAACATAAATATAAAGTTTCGTATGTTCTGTTTTAAATTTTGTTTGTTTAGGAGCTTTTAATTTATAATAATAAAAATTTTAAAGTGTTTAATTTATTTCACCTTAAATATAGGATTTTTTGTAATCGTTTAACAAACTTTCATAATTCACCAAACTTATTCTTTTGACAAAATGTGTTAAAGTTATTCATGTTTGCTTCCGTTGTTTTCCGAAATATTTAAAAGTCGATATTAAAAAGTATATGTGCGCGATCGTGGGCCGTCAGGAACGAAGCTCATCACGCCTTTTCTTCAATTCTTTCACCAGCCTTAATTTTTTAATCTTTCAATTGCCGTTTCTTATTAGATTTTTTTTGTATACAAATATTTACCGTTTCCATACGTTTTATGTTATCATAATAAAGGCGTAGAATTAATTATAACATCAAAGCTAAGATGGTAAACACAGTTAAATGTCCGTTCATTGTAAATACATTCAATAAACGTAAAATGTTGGTTCGTCAGTCTAGGCCTAACCTAAAATTATTGTGTCTACGTTTAATTTATTTTACCTGTCTTAACGGCAACATAGATACAATAATTTTAGGTTAGGCTTAGACTTAAAATTACTTTCTACTCATTTTGGCTATAAATATAAAAAATGAAAGCTCCTGGCATAGGACATACGAAATTTACGTAGCAGTGAACGTGTTAAACACCAATTTCCGTGGTTATTTTTACAATTTTGATTGAGGGTGATGAATGATTTTGTTTTGTTAGAGTAAAGTATTTTTGTTGAACCTTCATAGTTTTCTTATTTGATAGATCAGATCAAGCTCACAAGAGAGTAAGGCTGTAACCTACTGCATCCATGTGCATTGTACGTTGTAGTTTAATGAAGCAAATCTAAATATCAGTATGCATGCAATGCACAATGATGTAAAATATGTTGTTGTGTCCTCTGTTTTGTTGTTTATTTTATAATTCAACTTGCACTTTTTAAACCTAGTATTAAATTTTACTGTTAAATTTTGAGGAACTTAGAATATCTCAACATTGTACACAATCTCGTATCTACGAAAGATATTTTTAACTTTGCTTTTTACTGAAATTGATTTCGCAACTCGTTAACTACATGTAGATAAGAA
Source organism: Philaenus spumarius (assembly GCA_018207615.1). Classification (NCBI taxonomy): domain Eukaryota; kingdom Metazoa; phylum Arthropoda; class Insecta; order Hemiptera; family Aphrophoridae; genus Philaenus; species Philaenus spumarius. The sequence goes on from JAGFPH010026657.1 coordinate 1,788, forward strand.
ATTTAGAGAACGCATAATGTAACATTCGGGTTATTTCACTGGACTAAAACATCTACCGCCCTTTAAAGCAAGAGTTCAAGTTTAAAGTGAAGGCTGAAAATATACGGAAGGGAATTATAAAAACAATTCCGGCTCGCCAAAGTCGATACACCTTCGTTTATTTCCTCCCGTGCCTCGGTACCGCCGTAATTTACTTTAGGCCGTAGGAAAGTTTAATTTAAAACTCCGACAAAGTTGTAACGCAAGATTGATGGACAAAGGCCGGTGCGGGAATGGACGTTGTGTGTTAATTAGGCAAGCAAAGTTTAGCCGTGACCCTGTGCTTGCGCTTTGCCTACAACTGTGCGTTTCCCAGTGTCCTATTAGGCCTGCTCCTGTTTGATCATTTCCCCTTGGAATCGTCAAGGTAAATCTTTATGACGTTAAAGTTTGCAAAACACATTTTCACACTTTAACATGTATTTCAGACGGAAATTAAATGGCACATGCTTTTAAATACTAATTTAAACTGTATTTTAAAGAGGACAAAGTTCGATAAATTAAAGAGTAACGATTTAAATAAAGATCTTACTATCTGATATGTTAGTAATAAGTTTAGTTAGACTATGTTTCATCCTGCTTTGTAAGGGTATGCGGTTATTGAAAAAGCGGATACATTAACGAAAAATCATTACAAGCAAATTAAATCTGAGGAAAACAGATTTTTGTGAAATTTGATACATAAATGAGGATTTATATTTTATTTGACGTGGTGAATTTTTCTAAGGGAAAATGATCAAACGGGAGTAGGCCCCGTTTACTTACTTACGGGGTTGGCGTGCGAAGCACTCAATGCACTGTGTGTCGGCTACTTCTCATGACCTGACCCCCCCCCCCCCCCCCGAAAAGTTTTCCTGGCTATGCATTGATTCTAACCAAAGTTTGAATAACGAAAATTGAGTTATTTCTACCCGCCATTGAAACCAGTTATCGCTAAACAATCTTCTCACAATAATCGGCCCTTTGTAACTTATCACAATTTAGGGTTTTGCCTAGTCATGAGCAGTGTGAATGATTTAGACTAAGAAAAACATTTTAAAGTATGATTTAGCTTAACATGATTGATGATTGAATACCTCTTCCATGAAGGCGTTTCTATTAACAGCCGATTTCATTTTTTGAAACAATTCCTAGTTCCAATTTTTAGATAGGGTTATTATTATAAATCATGCTGGTTTTTGAACACGTATTTACTAGTGATATCATAAACTTATTATTTCGATTTAGTTGTTTCATATTATTTGTCATTTTAGCTTGGAGATTATGACTATTAAGTACAGTGAACCTCGATAATTCGAAAACCTCTATAATTTGGAACTTTTGTCTCTTCCCCTCAGAAAACCTTTAACATTCGAAAATAAATATTCCGTTAACTCGGAAGTATTTTCAACATCATATAGCCTCTAAAATTCGAATATCGTTTTACACGTGCCTCTACAATTCAAATTTCGTTGCTATAATTCGAAAATTTCAACTTCTAAAATTCGAATTTTATTCCCCATTTTCCTCTGAAATTCGAAGTTAATGCAAAATCCAAACCTGTTGAAACACTAACAAGTGCATACGCTAAAGTAAAAATGCACGGTTTCCTTAAAGGGCCTGTCACACATGGCGACTTACTCGCCGCTATTATAAGTCGCCGCTACTTTAGTCGCCACTAGTACTCGCAGGCTTTAAAAAACACTTCCAGTCACACATGGCGAGTTGTAGCGGCTACTTCAGTTTGCTTGTATGGAATTTAGTGTGCTGAGGAAAATGTCATAATGGCTTTAAGACGAAATTGCGGATTTGCGTTAGTGATCTGTGCGATGAGTTATTGTTAAAAATCAAGAACAAGAAGAAACACAAGTGGGTTCGAGAGTGGATAGGTAGACGAGAAAACTGGGTGCTTCATCAACACTAATGACAGAATTAGCGAATGAAGACCCCCATCATATTTTAACATTATGAGGTTAACCGTTGCAAAGTTCGATGAGTTATTGGATATGGTATCACCCAGAAACCACGCTATTCCAAAAATCATCTGCAACAGCAAACCAAACCAACTTTGGCCTATAAACGTCACTCGCCCCGGCACCACTCGGCTTAGATTTGTTTACTTTATTCAACTCATTCCGATAGGCATCACGTAGATTTTTTATTTTCCTTTTTAGCAAATCTTCCGTCACGCTAAGTCCTTTAAGTTCCAATTCATTCATTAATTCATTGAATGCATGTTTTTTTACGTCTCTTATTAAATAATCTACAGAGCTAATGTTCCACAAACACTAGAACTTTCTATAAATATTTAAAAAGGAAACAATCTGCTCACTTGACCACTTCAAATTCTCGGTCATCTTATCTAAATCAACAATAATAGCTTAAGAGAAAACACTTTAATAACACACTCCAAACCAAATCTGACAACGACGATGCGGACTGGCGGCAGACTATCAGCTACTACACCCTGTTACACGTAGCGACTGGGGTACGTTTTACTCGCCGGCGAGTAGACCACGTGGCTTTCAATGTCGGCTACTAGCGACTACTCGCCCCAAAAGTTGAACATGTCCAACTTTCCTCGCGAGTGAATTTTTACTCGCCGGCGAGTGCTAGTCGCCGCTACTTACTATGTCACACACAGCGATTAGTAGCCGCTACTCTAGTCGCGGCGAGTAAAGTCGCCATGTGTGACTTAAGCGATTTGTAGTGGATTCTTAAAATAAAGTTTTGTCCCTGTAACTCGAATTTTATGTACACTATAATTCAAACTTCCTTTAATTCGAAACTAAATTGCTTTTCCTTGGATTTCGAATTTTGGGGTTCTACTTTAATTAGATTTATTTGTGGAGATAGCAAGGGACTCGCATAGTAACCAATATAATTTATTTAGTACTTATAATAACATACTGTATATAGAAAGCATGACTCATTTTTAAAACCTCGTCAATTTCAGTGTTGTTCCTTACGATTCGTATCCTTAGTTGAACATACTAATTCAAATAAGCAGTGAGTTTTAAATCAAATAAACGGTACCAGGAACTGGCACATATATATATATTAATTTTACTTAATACTTTAAATAGTATCAAAATGTAGTTTTATTGTTACTCATGTTTATTTCTTTGTTAAAATAGTTATTTATCTATCGTTATAAGTTGTTTTAACGTTAATCATGAACAAGAAACAGGTCCGCGAGTGTTACCGACATCAGACAGACAAAAACTGAGATAAGGCTTGTTTCGGATTATTTGGTGTATGAAACGTAAATAAACGAAAATCACACTATTCTCAACCGTCTACAAAAAAACTCTTATTCTATTTATATATAGATATAAAAAGTCCCATAACTTGATTAATTTTATAACTAGAATGTAGTGTCCCTTCCCCTACAGCGGATGGCATCCCCACTTGCCTATATTCTTCCCTCCCTCCAGCGCATCGTAAAGTCCTTGCTAAATCTAACTAGCTAATACTTTCTCACAAACATATTTAAAGTATTAAACAGATTCACTGTGACTTCATAATTGTAGGAGAGGGGTAGGAGAGGTGATATTTAAGTGCGAGAATAACTAATAAATATTATTATTATTATTATTACCTAGAGAGAAAACTGTTCGATCGATTTCGAACAAATTTGCACCAAACACGTCAATTAGGCCTGTAAAGATGCACGAAAAACGTTTTTGAAAAACAACAAACAACCTTTTGGGCCAGAAACCCCCCAAAAAACAGTTACTATTATTATATTTAGCTAAATAGAGTTTTTAGAAAGATGCTGTTTTTTGCATATGGTAGGGTACATTAAGGGCTACAAATAAGCCAAATTTTATCAAAATCGTTAGAGCCGTTTTTTTATAAAAAAAATTATAACTGATTTGTGGGTTTTTTGGCTAAAAAAGGAGTTGTGGAAATATCCGTTTTGGGACCCCCTGAGTCCAAAAAAAGTGTTTTTTACAAAATGTCTGTACCCTACCATATGCGAAAAACCGCATCTTTCTAAAAATTCTCGTTTATCTAATAATAATAATAACTGATTTTTGGGGGTTTTTTTCCATAAAAGGGGTTGTTTTTCAAAAAAATGTACACCTCTTTTTTTTGCATCTATACAGGCCTAATTGACATGTTTGGTGCAAATTTGTTCGAAATCGATCGAACAGTTTTCTCTCTAGCTTTGTATACAGTCAGACATTTTATAAGAACCACGTTTTTTATACTCAGGGAGTCCCAAAAATCGGATATTTCCACAAAAAATCACAACATCACTAGGCCTATACTTTCTCTATAGGATTATAGTATAGAGAAAAAGTAAAAGGGATGTGGCTCAGCGTAACGTACCTAATTTGTAACTGTAAATTGATTCAATTAGTGCTAAAACATGTTTTAATTCGACTTATTGTAGTATTTTACTATGGTTTTTCATATGTGTTTCTATTTTTCAGGAAACAAAGACATGAACCATCCAGATAGGATGAACATACATCTAGGTAATGTACCGTCTATGTTTATATTCTTATATATTTCTAATTTTTACTTTCCTTACCCTATACTAGGTAAGGTAAGTATTGCGATCGACCCAAAAATTCGATGTCGAGTTTTCATAATATCTTTACGTTTCAAGGCCCCCTGAGTCCAAAAAATGCATTTTTGGCAATTGGTCTGTCTGTGTGTCTGTTTGTGTGTGTGTGTCCGGAGTGCACAGGGCAAACGGCTGGACGGATCGAACTGAAATTTACAGGATATCTTCAAACATGTAAACAATTAAACCCATGTAAATTTGAAGCAAATCGGAGGTGGTGTCTTACCGTGGGAGCAGTTTTTAGCACATTTTTGGTATTTACTCCAAATTCCCTCTAACGATTTTGATTAAACTTTGCTAACATACTCTACTCCGACCCCCTTAACACCCTATGTACGCGAAAGACCGTTAAAAATTCGTTGAAAAAAGTTATTACAAAAACCAAGTTATTTTGTTTTTATCTCTGAAATGGCTGCTCCTATCGACTTGAAAATGGCCTCATTCGATTCAGCGTCCAAAATAATGTCAAAAACGATACCCCACTCAACTTTTTCCATTTTTTCAAAAATTGCCCCCAAAAAGGGCGTTTTTGGGGGTAAAAATGTCTTTTTTTAAACTAGCCGTATTTGGTATCAAATTTGACATTTTGTGAGGTTAGAAATCGATTGAGACCAAAATCAGGTCCGTGGGATTAACCGTTTTGAAGTTAGTACCGCTTTCTTCGAAACGGATACTCCTATTAACTCGAAAATGGTATCATCAATCTCTCGCTCGAGAAATTTGATAATTGATACAGCATCTATTTTGGTAAGGAAAGTTGTGTGATGTGCACACCAGATGTTTTTCAAATAATCTAATTCTCTGTACAAATACTTTCTCAAGAGTTCACAACGCGTTCCACCTCAAATGTGTTTTTCTTTAGGTCAGTTATTTTTATACAGTTACGTTTATGTTTCTTTGTATAAAACTTCGAACATCGATCATTTTATTTTGAAATTTATATATTCACAGACTTCGTGTAGTTATTCCATGAGGCAGCGAATTATTCGAATCCGGGTTTTTACTGAACTGAGAAAGCTCGGGTAATTCCGTTGAAACATGTGCACAAGTAAAGTTCAAATAATAACACTACGTAGTAAACGGTGTTTTATGTAATTCGTTTTTCTCTTGTGCAAATTGTCGAACGATTGATTTTTAATTAGAATTTCTAGCAACAAACAACATCTGTTCCACTACACATCGAGTGTAAAGGGATGGGTGCTGCTGATATTGAATATTGATTTATTCGATTGTTCAACCTCAATTGTATGATTATTTATACGTACTTTAATCCCTAGTTGGCCAGTCATGTTTTCTAAATCCAGCTATGGAAGTAGGTTTTCGATTAATTTTGTTATCAATAAACATTGTACATCGTTATTTTGTGTACTGGTAGTGAACATGGTTTTTACACGTATACTATGCTAGCTGGCCCGATCCGACTTTGCACGGAGAGACAAATCAAAGTTAAATATGGGAATTTTTAGTAACTTTTACCCCCCCCCCAACCCTCACTAAAATTTCGATTTTTTTTAAAACCTTTCTTAGCAAGCATCTAGGGATCTAGAGGAAGCTACATACCAAATTTCATTCCAATCCGTTCAGTTTTATTGTTTAGTAACTTTGACCCCCCCCCCCCAAAAAAAACCCACTAAAATTTCGAATTTTTTGAAAACCTTCCTTAACGAGCACCTAGGGCCCTAGAGGAAGCTACATACCAAATTTAATTATAATCCGTTCGGTGGTTTTTGAGATTTCGTGATGAGCCAGTGAGTGGTATTTGGATTATATATACCCGTACGGCGTTGACTTGGTGGTTGGTATTTTCAGTCTTTTTAACGTAATTGTATTCTTTTTAAGTGTTCAGTCAGTAAGTGGTATTTGGCTTTTATATATATATAGATCTTAAATAATAAAAGCACTATTGTCATAATAATAAAAGATCTGAAATTATGATTTTAGTAACTTTGATCCACCCAAACACCTCCTAAAATTTCGAAATTTTTCTTACCCTTTCTTAGTGAGCACATATGGCCCTAGAGGAAGCTACATACCAAATTTCATTTCAATCCGTTTGGTAGTTTTTGAGAAATCGTGATGAGTGAGTGAGTGGTATTTCGCTTTTATATATATAGATATATATAGATTATACAAAGGAAACGTTTGTGGGTTTATTTCGTTTTTATTCGTCCAGCCGTTTTTTTCATTGGATTTTGACGAAACCTTTGCTAAATGTGGTTTTTCCCCTTCACACGGGTAACATCGACTTTGTTCCGTGAAGAGTTTAGAGAGCAAATAAAAGTGTTTTGTGTAACTTTGTTTCGTTAAAAATATCCCAAAACTGTAAAGTCTAGAAATAAACTTTATTGAACATATCAACACAAATCGTCAGCGGAAGGAATTGTCTATGTATAGTTTTATCACAATAAGCGGTTTTATCTTATACCGGTCTGGTAGCGAAGGCGAAGTGCCATTTTATGATTTTAGTTTTCGTATTTCCTATGCTAGGAGCTGACTCTTTATTTTTTTATATTTATGGTCTAAATGAGTAGAAATTACTTTATTTTTTTTATTTTTGAACTTTTCTACCTAATAATCACTAATATTTTAAAGCTAACGCACATGTGCGTCCATAGCACATAGGCTTAAAATTGGCGTGCGGGACACGCAATGTATTGTGTATTGAAAATACTCCCAATACGGGGGTCGGCGTGCGATGCACGCAATGCATTGTGTATTGAAAATTCTCCAAATAAGGGGGTTGGCGTGCAAATCACGCAATGCATTGTGTATTGAAAATACTCCCAATACGGGGGTTGGCGTAAGAAGCACGCAATGCTGTGTGTATTGAAAATTCTCCAAATAAGTGGGTTGGCTTGCGAATCACGCAATGCATTGTGTATTGAAAATACTCCCAATACGAGGGTTGGTGTGCGAAGCACGCAATGCATTGTGTATTGAAAATACTCCCAATACGGGGGTTGGAGAGCGAAACACGCAATGCACTGTGCGTCAGCCGCTTCTCATAGTGTTCAGTGTCAAGCTCACATGTGCGTCCTTAGCAATGAACTTGTTAACGCGAGGATAGTACTCAAACGTTAAAGTTATAAAACGTGTATACGCGACCGTAGTATGTGCGGATTGTTTACTCCAGTCGCGTAAACGCGAAGCCAATCCCGAAAAGATTAAAAATACCCTTTTTTCGGGAAAAATCCAACTATCCGAATTATTGATTATCCGAATGGGGTCCGGTCCCAATTGATTAGGATAACTGGAGTTCTACTGTATTTACTATTTCATTTCTTGACTATTTACAAGCCACGTGTAGTAGATAAGGGATAATATAGTACTGTATACTAAAAGAAGCTATCAACCAGTATTGACTCGAAGTGGCTCTCTCTTTCACTAGGAGGAAAACTTTGCAAAGCCAAAAGTAGGTCTACAATCAGGAAGGAAACAAGATACAGACAAACCAAAAGACCAGACATAACCTCACTTCATTTGTAACCGAGTTGAACTAAATATATATATTCAGAATGTCGTAAATATGACATCCAGTTTTATCTACACAACTTGTAATTTGCTCCGTAGACACTCGGAGTTCGGTTGCAAATAACCGGTTGACGTTTGTGATTTAGAATTGTAACTGGGAAATCGTGCGAGGTTTCACTCAATGCTGAAATACTCTCGTTGTACATCTTATACTAGGTCGATCAATTAAAGTGTAAGACGTAGTTCTAGAATTAATATCGCATTATACTGAGTCTAGACACAAAAGAGACTTAGTGAAATATAATTTATGTTTTAAATTATTAAAAAGAGTTATGTCATAATTGTGAGAATCTTAAAGTATATTCAAAAGCCTGTAATACTATCTATATTCATAAGCCTGAAATACTACCTATATTCAAAAGCCTGTAATACTATCTATATTCAAAAGCTTGTAATACTATCTATATTCAAAAG
>JAGFPH010026658.1:0-10329 GCA_018207615.1 Philaenus spumarius
GAAGTTTCGAGAATGTTCCAGAATGTTATAGAACCTTACAGAAGGTTCGACAATGTTCCAGAATTTTATAGAATCTTCTAGAAAGTTCGAGAATGTTCCAGAATGTTATAGAATCATCTAGAAGGTTCGAGAATGATCCAGAATGTTATAGAATCTTCTAGAAGGTTCGAGAATGTTCAAAGAAAGTTTGAGAATGTTGTAGAATGTTCCAGAATGTTATAGAATATTTTATTAGAAGCTTCCAGAATATTCCCAGAAGGTTTGAGAATGTTGTAGAATGTTCAAAAATGCTATAGAATTTTCTTTAAGGTTCGATAATGTTCCCAGAATGTTTTAGAATGTTGTAGAATATTAAAGAATGTTACATAATCTTCTAGAAGTTTCGAGAATGTTCCAGAATGTTATAGAACCTTACAGAAGGTTTGATAATGTTCCAGAATGTTATAGAATCTTCTAGAAGGTTCGAGAATGTTCCAGAATGTTATAGAATCTTCTAGAAGGTTCGAGAATGTTCCCAGAAAGTTTGAGAATGTTGTAGAATGTTCCAGAATGTTATAGAATCTTCTAGAAAGTTTGAGAATGTTCCAGACGTTCTGGACCATCGAAGGGATTTCCTGTTCCAGAAGGTTCAAGCACGTTCTAGAATGTTCTAGAAACTGTAAACGGGCTATTTAGCTAGAGACCTGAAACTTTATATATATGTATGTAGGAAAGGAAAATATAGAGGTGGAAATCGTGTTTTTGCGCTTAGTGGTGCATAAGTGATCACGTAGGTTAGGCTACATCTACATTGGATCCGTATTTCTCCCGATCCGATCCGATATCTCCAGACCGTTGGATGAAAAAAAGCATAGCCTAAACATCTTAACGCAGGAGCCTACAGTGGTTCCGTACTGCCGATCCGATAGCACCCGATGACGCCCGATGGCTGTCCAAACCGATATAGGCTCCCGACGCTTCATCAAAATGAGGGCGTTGTTAATTTTTTAAACAGCATTTTTTTCATTTTCGAGAAATAGTTATTAGGAAATGTGTTTCTTCATATTAATAATATATACTTACTCCTGATATTAGTACTCATTGGTAATTATAATTAATTATATATCCCTAATGAAATCAGAGACTATTTACATTGGAAAAACTATGAATAATAATTGTAACAGTTAATTTTTCTTCGGCACTGATACACTTACGGAAGTTGGATTGCCCACTTAATTCCTACTGTATACCTCCAAGAATGTAATCAAAACTATCTATGCTCATTGGGTGGTATTCTTTAAATTTATCACTTTGATTTCGTATAGGTAGGCTTGTTGTAAAAAATTTTCCTCCAGACCTATCCACAATAAAATCATGCACCCAAGCCTTCCTTCTGCGTCTCTTCAGGAGGACGTTGTTTTCTAACAAAACCCAGCGTAAAAATTCGTCGTCACTCATAAATGCACCACGAGTTCACTAGGTCGGATCGGTATAGGTTGGGACCAATGTAGGCACTCAGGTCGGGCGTCGTCGGGCCTGATAGTCGGGAGATATCGGGTCGAATCGGATCTGGAGAAATACGGATTCAATGTAGGTGTAGTCTAAATGGCAAACCTTTACGTTTTTTGGAACAGAAAACTCTCAATATTTATCAAATATTTCTTTCAAGTCATTTATTCATATCAGCTAGCGAAGTCCTGATAGGTCCAACCTAAAAACTACGTATGTGTAAAAGGTTTGTGTAAAACACACGTAATAAATTCGCGTGCAAAATATATAGCATAAGTATTAAGGTTTTCGTCCTTTATTGCGATTTACATTAATCATCAGTTTAAATAGTTTCCCAAGGCTGAAGTAAGGTCACTTTAACATGCATAGTATTTATTTAATCCTCATGTCACTTAGACTATATACTACACGCTGCAAAGTATTACTTATAAAATAGAGATAATTACATTCTTTAGACATGCAATATCGTTGTGTGTGTTAAGCGAGTAATTATGCACACATATGGGCGTATATAAACTAAATTATACTTCGCGTGATGAACAATGCACTTATAAGTTGTGCGTATCTCAAGTAGTGGGATTTAAATATTTTAAATTGAAAATATAAGTTTTGCAAAGTGCAGAAGTGACAGTAAGTAGTGGGCATACTTTAGCCTATTATACACAGGTTAATATTATTCAACCAGTACTAATTACCAAGCTAGTTATGTATTTAGTGTCACTAATATGCGTTATTATCGACTAATGTAGGGCTCCGATCAGCCCACCAACCCGCTCCGAGCAGGACCGCCGAGAGGGGGGCAAAAGGGGCACATTGCCCAAGGCCCCAACGTCAGAGGGCCTCTGGATTTAAAAATAATTCATAAATGGAAAATAATGAATATGTTGATTTAACAGTCAATTCACTTTTTTTCAATAATGCATTAGTTAAAAAATATTTTTATGAAACCCACAATAACTTGATATATGTAACTAAGTTCAATATAAAAAAGAGGGATTTTTAAGTTACTCTGACAGATTTGTTACTGTTTGGTATTATTATGTATTACTTCTTTCTGCCTACGTGTACTATATTATTTTCAATTGTTTGTTAGTATTACCCCCATTACCTATTGTGTGAAAAAATTACCCTTTCTTCCTTCCCTCCTCCTCCCCAACATTTAGCTTCGAGTCAGGGAAATAAATCTGCCCCAGGCTTCTTAAACCCTCTCGGCGGCCCAAGCTCCGAGTGTAGGTGGCGGGTGTAGAACAGCGAAGCAATTGCAACAGATTATTGTGTACTCTGATATTTTCACCAAAGTGGCGATTGATTTGGACGGAGGCCTTAGGATGGGATAAAGTGGTGGGGGTAGTGGTTACCTTGATATAATCATGCGCAGTAGGTAAAGAGTTTTTGCGTAAATGACAGGAATTATTTTTAGTAACAGAGATTAGGGATTACTATGATTAGTAAACTGAAACATAAAACGGTAGTAGGATATGCTTCAACTTGAACTATACAGACTGCATAATTTATATTTGTATGGGGGCGTACTTTTGAAGAAAATCCCGGGTCCCTTACAGGATCTCTTGTTTGTTTGTGTGTTACACAAGTTAAATTTTTCCCTTAGTAGATAAAGATATTACACTGAAGTTTGGCATAGTTTTAAAACACGCTATCCCTCAAATATTCCGACAATCACAACTCGGACAATACTTTCGGTACTCTAAAAAATAAATATTTTATGATGGGTGTCGAAATATATCGTTTGAAATATCTTGATTTAAGGATATCAGATCATATTTATTAAGACATTTGTAATATGCTGTTTACAATATATTTCCGAAATGTTGCTAAAAAATGTTGCTTCCAAAATTATTACTTTGGCTATACAGAACATTATTTTTAGAACTAAACTCTTTTAGTCGGAACTCCCCTGAGTGGCAAAGTTGAGGAAGACAACAAAAATATACGAATTAAAATATCGAATTCGTAATTTTGTCCTGCACTTGGTCAAATGTTTATAACGTTTATAAGGGACTTTTGTCAATTAGGCCATATCTGTATTATTGTGAACATCTTTTAAATGTACACGCAATTTAACATTCTTCCACTTTTTTGAGATCTCTGTTATATATTCTTTTAAATATGGGTTGGATATATATAGTTTTGGGAATAAGTTGTAAATCAACAAACTACTCCGTGTGAAGTAAAAATAGCCTACTCCTACTCGACTAGGTGAAACCCTACTCGATGAATTTACAAGATTTTAAATTACTCCCAAGTAACCTTGCTGGAAAACAGAAACGTTCCAAATACTAGTTATTGTTATAAAAAATATGAAAGCCAAGATTTGCTCAGTTTGAATCATAAACATGTCGGTTTTTTAGAATATAATTAATTAATAATTAAAATATATTGAATTCTCCTTGCGGAGAAAACAAAAAACAAATTTGATAAATAAGGAAGAAATTATTTTTTCCTTTTTAATGGAAATTTTTAAATGGTTGGAGAAAATTCAATCAAAAAGTATAGGATGCATAAAATAGATTAATGAATAAAGTAAAATTTCAAATTTATAAAAAAGGAAAATATCATGTTTAAGCCATCTTCAAAATGAGTCATGTATGCTTACGTACAGTTGTAAATTGAGGACAGTAAATATGTTTAAGTTTAACCTTACTCCTATATGACGAGAACATTTTGCCTCTTTAACCCCGAAAAGCAAACTACAGTTATTTCTGTCTAAAGTATAGATTGCCTTTTTAACCTAAAATAAGATCTCTATATTTTAGTTTTAATAAAAGTGGTACATTTCATAACGATCCGAACTAGGATGTCAATCATAGCTTAGACTATTTAGGGAGACATTCCAGAAAACATAATACACAACCAATCAATTTTATAAAGAGAAATTACTTAGTTTTACATGGATGGACAAAGCAATAATTTTGAGAATATTTTTTAAAGGTTTTCTTCTAACTAGCTTTCATGGTATGAAACATTTAACTTGAAACTAAAAATAGCAGAATTTTACTAAAAGCTTTGTCGTGAAGTACACAAATACCACCCAGCAAAAAACAGTATCGACAGTCACGCAAAACTCCCGCCAAAAACAATATTTGTGTTGAGGTCACTGCGATTTGTCAAATCGAAAGTGCGACTCCATGCAAACTGACCTCCATATCCCACTGCCCCCCCCCCCCCCTTGAATAATGCAGCGGCTGTTCTGCAATGCAATCCGCTTGAAATTGGTCCATGTCGAAGGTCGCGGAAAGTATAATTTTTACCTCGATCCATAATGCATACGGAATTTCCATCGATTGTCAATTTGTTGTCACCACATGGAATATAAGGAAAAGGGGGTCGGGGGGGGGGAGGGGGATTCCTACATCCGATAACAATAGTCGGAGTCGGTGTTTTCAAACAGTCGGATGATAAATAACCGGTGATATTTGTTGAAATATTGCCGTTGGATTTGTGGATTAGCGTTGTTTGCAGAGAGAAGTAATGCCGTGCGGTGTTGGAAGATTTCTGTTCCAAAATGAAAATGTATTTTAAATACAACGCATTCTTACGGTATCGATATAATTTCTCCGTTTACAATGTTTGCCAAAACATAATATTGTCACCCTCAAATACCTTTATTGCTAGGAACAAGCAAAAACTACTAGATACATGTTAACATTAGGAACATTTTTTTCAGAATCCGTTTGATCAAACAATTTCAAACTTTTTTGCAGTTTTCTTTTAAATTAGTCGTTTTCTTTAAAATTTGCAGTTTTCTCTGTTTGTATTCGAGAGAGATTTATAATAATTACTTACCTTGTATAAGTACAATGTAAATGTACCTTTATCAGCACCATCTAGGAATGGTTAAAGGAAGTTTGCTTGGTTGTGCTTAAGTTTGAATCTGTATAGTTTATATTCGTGAGATGTTTATGGTGCTTGACATATAATTTAAGATTTGTTGAGTCTATACCAAATTTGTTTAGTCCTTATTTGGTATAAATAAGGAAATAATTATCAGATTGACTTGAAATTAAGTATGAAGGTATAGAATGACTGTACAAATCCAGTTATGCAAAAAACTAAATTTTGGCAAAATTGTGGGTTATGAGGTTTTGCATCTTAAGTGGCGATATGGCCTAGGAACAGATCTGTAAAACTTATTTCCTATTTTAAGAACTCTATTACACTGTTTCAGTACTTAAAAAGAATTCATTTAAGCACGTGGTGGATGTAACGTATATTAGTTTTTAAACTTTATTCATGCACAAAAACAAATTTGAAGTTTTAAAAACGACCACGATTAACGCAAATAATGTTAGGGTGGAAAAATTAGGGTTTTTACCTATTTTGATGTGTAGAAAAACGTCACCACCAACAATGTATTATCATTAATATTTTCTTGAATTATTCATGTGATGAGAGTATTGATGTAAATAGTAAGCTAATGGTTGTTCAGCTTTACATTATCTGTTTTAAGAATAGTGTTATGCTAGAGGGTGCTATGAATACAAATTATTGCTTTATACTTACAGCTTTTACTGATTTTCTTGCTTTCTTGCTTTCTTGATTACATTATTGACCAGTTTTGCCTGTTTTTGTACTATTATATTTTTAACTGCAGTTGCAATTGGGTTGGTGTACTTGTCTTATTTGGGGTCAATTGTATGGCTAGATTAGTGTTACTAATAACATTTTCAATCATTCAGATATCACATTTCAATCCATTTTAAAATACCTTGACTCTTATGAAATAAATCGTGGTTATAATTTATTATTTTCAAGGTTATTTTATAGGTTAGACACCACCATAGCTCATTCGTGATGATTCTAATTTACTGTTTTAAAGATATACAAACAAATTAAACATTCGTTACTTTTACATGTCTATTTAATTTAAGGTATTATATTTAATTTGTATTGTGGTTGCGTATTCCTCTAATTTATTTTGGTATATAATAATTGTTTTCAAAATTCAATTTGTTAAGATAATCTGTATTTAAATAAGCATCGTAATCGTAAGCGATCTTATTCATTCATACAGTTCTTATAGAAATGATGAAACTAATAGGAATTTTAGTGAAATTATTTATTAAAGTTGAGGGCTGAATGTACAAGTGGCCTAACCTCATCAACGTAGTTTTGAAATAATTGAAACTTTGGTAAAAATTTAGAACAGCTTGACCAGAGGTTTTTTTAAAATTTCTTCATATTATGAAAGAACACGTTAAACTGATTATAAAAACATGGAAAATATCCGCGGGAAATAAAAATTATAGAAATTATGAGAGAAATTAAAGTAGAAAATATAGAGGTTAACTTCAGTATTTTTTTTATATTTTAACACTAAATAAAAGAAACAAATCACTTAATACACCAAGAAATATCAATAATAACTTCACTAAACAAAATTGATGAAAGAAATCACGAAAATATATGTAGATATTTATATAACTTTCCAAAACTTTTAGTTTAAAAACAATAACAATTGTCGTTAAGAAATTACATTGAATACCAGTATAAAAGAAGAAACTTATCATTTCTGATTGCCAACGTTGCCACATTGAACATATGTAATAGGAAAAGATGACGCAACAGTATAATTATAATATTTCGTCGTTATTATCACATTATGTAATTAGAATTAAAAAAAAACTAGAGGTACTGACCTATACTGTTTAGTCACAGTATGTTACCGATAACAGTATAATTATAATATTTCGTCGTTATTATCTCATTATATAATTAGAATAAAAAAAAAACTAGAGGTACTGACCTATACTGTTTAGTCACAATATGTTACCGATAACAGTATTATTATAATATTTCGTCGTTATTATCTCATTATATAATTAGAATTAAAAAAAAAACTAGAGGTACTGACCTATACTGTTTAGTCACAATATGTTACCGATAACAGTATTATTATAATATTTCGTCGTTATTATCACATTATATTAGAATAAAAAAAAAAACTAGAGGTACTGACCTATACTGTTTAGTCCCAATATGTTACCGATAACAGTATAGTTATAATATTGTAGGTTCTAATTTTAGGCAATATAGGAGGCACTGATAAACCCACTTAAATCTAATTGCAACCCATCTGGCAACCCTGTTCCTATCGCGTATTAAAATGTCTGTTCATTGTCTGTGTTAAATCCCATAAGCGATTTTTGGTTTGTTAATTTGTTATGTTATATTTGTTTTAGAATATTTATAATTGATTTCCCGCGATCAGTGAAGTGTCTAATTTCATTATATATATAAGAAAAAGTTATATATAGTGTAATTCTATTAAAACCTGTGGTCAAGCTGTTCTAAACTAGAACCGAAACTTTTACGAATTTAAGATGTTAGTAGATTAATATTCCAAGCAATTTACCTTTTTAGTAATATACTGTATATATAACATGTTTCAGTTCTTTACATATAAAACAAAAATATTGCCATCTATTGTTTAAAAAAATTATATTAGGCCGATATATAATAAATACTGTAGAAAAACAAACTATGCAAACCCTAGACTAGTCCAAATATTTCATCAATTTGGAAGCGAGCCAACTACCGTTTGCTTTATTTTCAAACCTAAAATAGCTATGAAGTGCTATCTGGTCTAACAGAGATTTGATCCTGTGATCTTCTGATCAGGACAACGCTGTCCAATCTTCTAGGATTTGCTTTCCACAAACATGATAAACTAATAACTCTTGACTTTCTCTTGTAAAGTTAACCTTACTCTACCAGTCATTACAATTGAAAAGTAATACATCAGCATCATCTAGAATTGTTAGTAGAAAATTTGCTAGGTTTTTGTCTATCCTGAATCTGAATCAGTGAGAGTCAAATTTAGAGGCATTCAACAACGTGGAATACAGTATTATGCATTTTTATTTGATCTGAGTTTTTAGTTTATTTTGATTTCCCGAAAGATAGTTTTTGAAAATTTTTACAAGTTTCAATTAGAGGATATTTTATACTGTTTTATAAAAAAAAGTATTACTTTCAATAAACTGTTGGTTGTGGGTTTTATTATTAGCCCTATCCGAAATACCCATTTTTTGTTGGGTAAGCCACTTTTGCACTCAGCAAAAAACATTCAAAATTGTATATTTTTAGTTGTATATGTCTCTTAACTATTGAAAATCATCTACATCAAAACGATAATATTGTTTATAAGAATTATTTTCCATACGTTTTAGAGCGCACTATAGGCCTATTTTTGTAAATCTTAGGATTATGACTGTGATAAATTTATATATCTATGTTTGATTGTTATATGTTAAAGAGAATTTAAATGATTGTACCTTAAGATAAAATATTCATTTGTATAACACTAGGAGTAAGTCACTCATAAATGTACCTTATAGTAGGCTATCTAAAGTTCAGAACCATTACAATATTATTGCTTTAAAACTTTTTAACAAGCTTCACAGTAATTTTAAGTTGTTTCCTTTTAAAACTTTTAAATGTAAGATATACAATTGCCTCTTGTTACACCTATTGTATAGAGTAAATGAATGAGTACTTCGATTTCGCTGAAACTGTGGTTTGATTTTAATTTAATATAAGATAAAGTACAACATAAAATATTGACTGTTTCTATTGCATTATTGTAATGCCGAATGAAAGAAAGAATCTTGAATCATTACAAAACATGATTTTGGTTTTACAAAGGATTATCATTCCACGAGATAAAATCATTAGATTTGTTTAGAGAAATTTAGCGGTGTTTATTATAATTTGTCTTTAGTAACTATATAACATTAACTTTCGATACAGTATACAAAATAATATCAACTCATAATTTCATTAGCCGAATACAATAACTGGGATTATGATGTAAGACAATTTCAAGACATAATGTTACATTTATCAGTTGAGTCTGAATCTGTTGATCAAATATTGTACTTAAATTATTCAAAACACGCTCGGCTACACGTGATTTATCGATAGCGTGCTCCTGGTTACGTACGTACGAGTAGTAGAAAGTATGTAAGCACTCAACTACTTCGCATAGATCTTTAAATGTTCACTTCGGTTGCGTTTCAACAACTAGAACTAAATAAAATTTAATCAGATGCTAGAAAAATGCGTTTTCTCTTTCTTAATCTCTAATAAGAAAACCTTATTACAGTTTTTATATTATCAATTCCCCAGCAGTGATTTTATTTAAAAAAAAACATCTTTGAAGCTTGCCTGAAGCGTGCTTGATGGGAATTATGAACGGCTATTAGGCTGACTAGTGAACCAGTAAAAGCCCTAAATAAATTATGTGCTCTGCTTTTTAGACTTGTGTGGAAAAGAGAGTTATTTCACTAATGCAAAGTTCTTCGTCATCTTCCTGTATTTAACAATTACCGACCTATATGTTTAGGTTAACTTTCTATATTTCCCTAATATCTTATTATATATATTCCTCTGTTTTCTAATTTTAGCAAAATATTTCCCTATTATCAACTCTTATAAAAGCGAGTGTGCATACGAGCGTACGTGGAGTAACATTTAAAGAAGAAATAAATATTCGTTTACCTTAATAATATAAGAGCTGATTTCACCCATCATCTGTAATACGCAAACAAAACCTAGCGTAGATTATACTTTGGGGTTATGTTTACAACTTCAATCAATAATATGGCCTATAATATTAATAACTTCTAAATAATTTGATCTGTCAATATGAAATAAAAGGCAATTAAAAGATAATATTTTTATCTTTTTTTAAATATTTGTAACTAGCTGGGTGCCCGTGCTTCGCTACGGATTAAGCTCGATAACAAAAAATATCAATTTTAAAGGCATCCCTTATACTCTTTGTTAATACACTATTTACACTATGTACTACTTTCTTAG
>JAGFPH010026660.1:0-10328 GCA_018207615.1 Philaenus spumarius
TGCGGCCGCTAGAGTGCGAACACATATATACACACATATATATATATATATATATACATATATGAATTTTTTTGACACCCCAAAACGTGTTCTGGGGACCATGATCGGTGCTCATTTGCTACTCCCGACCTTGGGTCTCATCATAAGGGCCACTGCAATAGCTCATTTTTCATATGGAAATTCGCTAATAAACGGTATCAGGAAACTGACACATACTTTCTCCCTCATTATAGGAACTTAATCAATTTTTAAGAGTAATTGTCCCATAAAAATCCATAAAATAACGGAAAACCCAACTTTTCTCAAAAACGGCTGTATTGATTTTGATTAAAATTTTATAGTTTATAGTACTTTAGGTCCCTAATAAACTATAAAATTTTTATCAAAATCGTTAGAGCCGTTTTTGAGAAAAGTTGATTTTTCCGTTACTTTAAGGGTTTTTATGGAAAAATTACCCTTAAAAATCAAAAATTCACAAAAATGAAAAAAACCTGGAGATACCATGGATTAGTACCTCCATACCAAATTTCATCAAAATCGGACGACTGGTTTAGGCTCTAGGTCTGATAACATCCACACACACACAGACATACGTGGTCGGCACCCTATCCGAGGACTTAACCTTCTCGTGGCTATCCGAGGACACCGGTTAAATATAACTTTTTTAATTTAGATTCCAGGAATATATTATAAGCTTAAATAAAGAAACAGAGTTCATACTAAACACACTTATTATTTCAATTATTTAAAGATTTTGTGTTTGCATCCGAGGACCATGAGATTTCAAAATGCACACGAGGTCAGTGTGTTTTGTATACGAGGACATGTTAGTGTAAATGGTTATCCGAGGACCATTATTTTTCACGTGTTTACGAGGACAGTGTATTTAACTAGAAATTATTAATTCTATTATAGACTACTATTTTAAAAACCCCCATTTTAGAGACAATAATTTAATAACGATGAATAGATCTTCCCATTTTATTATTGACTAGGGGAGACCCCTGCGTGCTTCGCACGCCAACCCCCGATGGAACCTTCTAAAAACATACGCTATGTTTTATTTATATAAAGTTGTAGTATTAATAATAACCTCAAAACTAAGATGGTAAATAATGTTAAATGTTCAAACCAAATTATTTCTTATATTTTATAACAGCCGTTAATGATAGTTAAAAGAACCAGCAAAGCTCAGGTCTACACTTTAAAACCCTAACCTTAAAACTAGAAATACAAAAATAATTGCTTCAAATTTTGAAATCAGCTGTTAATGGAAATATTGAAGCAAACATCTATATTATCTGTTATTTTATTCAATTGGTTGCTATGGTAATAAATGTAAATACATGTGTTGGTTTATCATTCCAGGCCTAACCTAAGATTTTTTCCGACTAAATTTACAAATATTAAAATAAAAAAAGGTTTTTACGGAAATTAATTATAGCCTATGTTACTCAGGGATAGTGCAGCTTTTTATTAGTAATAGGCTACTATTTTTTCAATCGGTTCAGTAGCGCCAGAGATTACCCCCTACATACAAACAAACAAACTTTACCTCTTTATAATATTAGTATAGATTGTGTCAAGGCATTATGCGTCGCAGATTGCCGAATTATAGTTTGTAAGAATTGGGAAGGACTCTGAGTGATTAAGGCTTGTCGCACACTGGATCCGCTCCGTTCCGTCCGCTCCGCTCAGTTCCGGCAGTTTTCTCACACACTGCGTCCGCTCGTTCCGTCCGGTCCGCTCAATTTTATCGTTAATATTTAGCGCCAACCGCCATTAGACGAAACACACTGTCATTGTTCGCATGTAAATTCTTTGTGACGGCTTTTTCCATTGTGTGATTATGAGTTCCAGCAGTAGCGACGAAGAAACTGCTGTAATAGCATTGGCAATAGCTGCAGAAGAGGATGATCAAGTATCAAGGAAAAAAAGAAGATTGTGGGTGCACAGTATTAATGCCGCACGGGCTAGTGAGGGCGAGTATCATACGCTATTTTCAAGATTGAAAAATGACAATCAAAGATTTTTTCGATATTTTCGTATGAGTTACGAAAAGTTTATAGAGCTATTTACACATCATAGAACCTACAATTCAAAAACGTCATACAAACTTTAGAAGAAGCATCTCACCAGAGGAGCGGTTGGCTGTGACCTTAAGGTGAGATAAGAACCCACATCAAAGAGTAATAACTTCGTTTTAAAACTTCATTGAAAACCATGTTATAAGTAAATTGAAAACCATAATTTTATCAGTTTATAGTTTTCTGGTGTTTGCATTAAGTTAATTTATAAAATATTTCTTATGAATGTGGGAGTAGTAAGGGTGTCAAAAAGTCTTAGCTCGCAATACAGAATCATATTCTATGCATTAAAATAAATGAAAAATGTTCAGCAACTCTTTTGCTGCTTAATTTAGTCACAATCGGCCATTTTGTTTTTTTATAAAAACTCACTAAGAAATAGATAAAACAAGGAGATCAAATTTTGTATGGTACTGTTAGAAGTGTACCAAACATAAAGACTTTATTTTTATTACTTTCAAAATGGTAGCCATACAAAATGTTTACTGTGGAATCTCTCAAAAACTGTTAAATTTGCAAAAAAAATAGATAAAATATTTTTCTTTTTTAATGACAAACAAAATGTTTTTTTTTTTTCATTTCTATAGGTCAGGGATAATCGCGTTATAAACAAAAACTGAAAACATAATTTCATGGTAATTGTCTACAACACCAAAATTGTTTGGTATTTGATGTATAGTATGTTGTCCAATTATTTCATTTAAAAATAAATGTTTTCTTAAACTCAAATGATACTAAATAATACAGTAGAAACTCACTAATTCGAAATCCAAGGGAAAGTATTTTTTTCGAATTAAAGGAAGTTTGAATTATCGAGACTTTGAATTATAGAGGTAAATAAAATTTGAATTAGGCATATATATATATATATATATTACCTATTACCGCCCGAGTTCAATTGCACAATACAACTGTCTATCTGTACACTGCGCATGCGCGGCGCTTCCGGCCTTCCGACCTTCCGCCAAAAATCGCTCGCTCTTCGAAAAGTGGCGGAAGCGGACGGAACGGAGCGGACGGAACGGACGGAGCGGATGCTATGTGCAGTTCCACATTTGATTACATGGTTTTCGATTTTTGGCGGAAAGGACGGAGCGGAGCGGACGGAACGGAGCGGATCCAGTGTGCGACATGCCTAACATCCCTTCCACCAACGCACGCACACTCACCAGCATTGCCGCAACGGTGTCGTGCCATCTCGTCCAAGTGCCATCTCGTCCAAGTGCTATCTCGTCCAAATTCCACGAACGTAGGGCGGGAGGTTAATTCTCTACCTGCCAACTAGTGCCATCTCGTCCAAAAACCTATGCTATTGTTTACTTGACAGGTTTACAAAAACTATTGGAACGTTCAATTCTTTTTATTAATGGTCTTCTATAAATTGCGTAAAACAGCAAGGTATTTGTTTACTTTAGCGTGTCATTGAAACTACTATAAATACACAAACCTTAACTTTTTTCTTTATAAATATAGTATTTACACTTCGTAGAAACGAACAGTTTAGCCAACTCAACTACAAAGTTGTACATACGTTTTTAAAGTACAAACATACTGTTATAGGCCAGGTTAAGTAAAAAGTAAACATACTGTGACTAAATAGTATAGGTTAGAACCTCTTAGTTTTTTTTTAATTTTAATTATATAAAGTGATAATAACGAAATATAATCATACTGTTATCGGTCAGATTAAGTAAAAAGTAAACACACTGTGACTAAATACTATAAGTTAGAACCTTTTAGTTTTTTTTTTAATTTTAATTATATAAAGTGATAATAACGAAATATAATCATACTGTTATCGGCCAGATTAAGTAAAAAGTAAACATACTGTGACTAAATACTATAGGTTAGAACCTTTTAGTTTTTTTTTTTTAATTTTAATTATATAATGTGATTTACACTAGTACGATTTACACATTGCCACACAATTTCTCCACACTTTTAATTTTTCTTTGTATACCGAAAACTGTTATATAAAAGACTAGGTTGGCCTCTTATGGTGGTCGAAAACTCCATATTCCTATAGATGTTTACACCTCCCGATCAAGCATACAAATGAGGTTTAAATTGGCAGTGTCCACATGTATACAAAGGGGTGGGAGAGCGGTGAGGGTGCTAGGCGAGGGCGCACAACCACAGGCTACCTGCGTTGCCTTCCTCAACCCTTGTCAAGTTTTCACTTGGACGAGATGGCACTAATTAATGTGTTCATTCAACTGTAAAACTGAGCTGGACGAGATGGCACTCTTTTCTAGGAAATAGGGTGTTGGACGAGATAGCACTTGGACGAGATGGCACTACATCGCCGCAACAGGCCCTACCTACCTCTCGCAGGTAGTCAATGACTCACCCACTCAAGAGCATAATAAAAAATGACATCTTTGTGATTTCAAAATTTTTTCTTTTCGTTTTAGTTTTTTTATGATCTACATAAAATTCTGAGCAAATTGAGACCAAATACGATATAATTACAATGATTTTGAAGTATATAAAACTAAACTCAGTCTAACCATGAACCCGAGGATAAATTAAATAGTACTGTAAAATGTTTAGTATACTCCAAATTAAATATTTAAATTAATAAAGTGTAAAAAATGATAGGTTTCGTTATTAGTTGACTTAGATGAAACCTTGGTTACAAGGGAGTTAGAAACAATACAAACAAATATATTTCTATAAAAAAACATATAATTCTATGTTTATACAAACATCCACATTTGTTGATCATTTGTAGATCTAAATTGAAATTTGAATAAGAAAACAATTCATTAAATTTATAATACGTCTTACAACAAAGAACACAGTATTTACACGAACATGAGATTATAACAAATATTATAAGAACAGTATTTACACGAACATGAGAGAATATAACAAATATTATAAGAACAGTATTTACACGAACATGATAATTTATTATGCTTGTTTATTATTTCGTTTAACATTTTTTGATCAGTGGTCTCAAGTGCAGTGTTATGTTATTTGTATTGGCAATTAATTGGGGAAATTCATATTAATTATATTAATTAAGTAGCAGCGTATTCTGTATTTAAACTATTTATTTCTTATTTTATACTTACATGTATATTTTCATACGGCAATGACAATTTTAACAGTATGTAAATATGTGTAAAAAGTTTAAAAATACAATACTTTAATGAATGAGTGCTATTTGTGTATTTATAGCCCTTTATTTGTTAAAGTTGATGAAAGCAAGTCGTGTTTGGACTCTTTGTTCTTGTTATTTTACGTAGGTAACAATGGTAATAATTGTTTTAACTTATAAAATGAAATTTAAAAAAATATTTCTTAAAAGTAGAATGCCCAGTAGGAACCCGAGCGGGGAAGGCCAGGTAGGCGACCCACACGTGTCTGTGTGGTAGTAAGGGTTCACTAATCACTCAGAGCATTGAAGAAACAACACTATAAGAAGCGAAACCCCCATGTTATCAGAGGTAACACTTTTCAACAGTCGAAAATGCCTAGTTTGGATCGAGGCCAACAGGTACCGCCAGCAGCATCGCCGCGCGGACTGTACCTTCTTTATTGGGACTGTACATTACGTGCCCGCCCCTAGTGTCAACTTCACAGAGACCAAATAGTTTTGTCGATGCGTAAACTTAAACAACTGCTATGCTCTCCATTGGTCCGATCACGCTATTCTATTTATTTATTCTGGATTCGCGTTTTTATTCATTAATTTTCATAATAAAGTATATTTTAGTATTTGTTTTTTATTGCGTTTGTAAATCATTTCGTTAATTTATAAAAGTTTTGTAAATCCTATTTTAAAGTGAGAAAACAATAACTGAAAGAGAAGAGCATCTCGTAGTATTTTGTTATAATTAATTATATTTTCAAATAATAATCTATATTATTAAATGATTTTTGTCGAAAACCTATTTTCAATCGCCCAGCCTCTCCTAATGGACCGATTTTGAAGATTTTAAAAAAATGTGTTTATTTTTTATCTCCTAGATATGTCATCAAGCAATGATTTTTTTTTTGTAACATTCGAGGCTATAAAAATTCTAATTTTATAAATTTTTTCGTTTTTTTTATTTATTTGTAAAAATAAAAAAGGACGAGGTTGGTTGATAGCTCAATCGAAAGAGCTAAAAATTTAGAACATTTACGCCGCTTACAGTACCCTTCTATATCTCTTATAGATTTCCTGTTATTTGAATTATTGTATAATTATAGTAATTATTGAATTATCAATGTTAATTGTGTAACGACCGTTATTCTAGGTTTGTGCTTCACGTGTACCGAATGCGTTTTTTAAGCGTTTGCTTTGTAATTATTGAATTATCGTTGGGGAAGTACATTATCGGCCTATTACGTCGGTATTTTTCTACCAATTTGTAAAAAAAGTGTCATTTTATTCGTTTTACACTGCTGAGTTACAGCAAAATATAAAAATCCAATAAATTGAGTTTATTTTAACAACTGTCATTTTAAAATTACGCCATGTTATTTAAATGGGAGAAATTTGTGTAAGATCCATTAGTTTGGGCGTCACCAGTTAGGCTCATGACAAATGTACCAATTTGAAGCCCAAACATTCCCAAAAATATAAAATTTATCATTTCCTCATTTTAAGTTTGTTAAAAAATACAAATTATAAAATCTTAAAAATTCCCCACGTTATTTATTTTTGTCTAGAAGCTCACCCTTTGTTTGAGAGAACCTTTCAACGTACGCTCATAACATATATTTCAATTTGAAGCTTAAACCTTCTCATCGTGTCATTTTACTACTTCAAGTAGAAATTAATAATTCAAAAAGGAATTAAGGAATTCAAACCGTTGTGGTAAATTGTATAGTATTTTTGTATTTACAATTAACAGCTGATTTATTATTAGTAAAATGTCTAACTACGTGCTTTTAATAATCGGACAGCTGATCTAGTTATTATGTTATTTGCCTGTACATTTAAACACAAATGTAACATTTATAAAGTAATTAATTATTAAACCTTAAGTGTGACATTTAAAAAATTTCTGATATCAATAAAACGACAAATTACTATATTTTTAAATGTAATTATCTATTGCGGTTACATTTTTAACGTGCGTACAAAACATAATGAAAAACTTGTTTAAGCTATTGTATACAACTGTATTTCAATTTTAAGCTTAAGCCTTCTCATTGTGCCATTTTACTACTTCAAGTAGGGATTAATAATTCAAAAAGGATTTAAGGAATTCAAACCGTTGTGATAAATTGTATAGTATTTTTGTATTTACAATTAACAGCCTCCCCTAGTTAATTACTAATAATAATCTATTGAATAGATACATAAATCTAATAATATTAGATTTTTTAATAAACGGGTTGAAAATATTGAATGATTTGATTTGGTTAATTATTTGTTTAACTGTTGTTCATTTAGCACCACCAGTGCATTTAGTGGTTTGTTAATAATAGCAAGGACCATCGTCAGTTCATCTTGGAGCAATTTGTTAGGATGAAAATACTCTACAATATAAAATGGTTATCCCATTATCTAAGAGATAGAGCACTAATGGTAGGTCAAAAGCGAAGACAGAACTTCAAAGAAAATTTGAAACCAAACTCAAAACTAATGAAACTGAAAAGTGTATAATTTAATGTATTAAGAGATATTTAGTTCACAGTGTATGGGGCTGCTAAATGTGTAGTATAGATTGAAGAAAAACTGAACACCCTTTATCATTTAATAATTTGTATTGACCGACACGTGCTTTGAACATTTGTGCCATGACTGCGGTCCAAATAACAGTAAGTTATATATTTTTTAATATAATATAAAATTAAATTTCATAAATTATAAAGGGTGTTACGTTTTTTTTCATCTATATTACAGAATGTAAGATAATGTTTCTTAAGGCTGAACTTTTAGGAAATTGCTCCTACCAACAGGTGTTTCGGACACGTAAAGTTGTTTTTATTTTAGTATCAAATTTTCGTAAACTTTTTGATTGAACTGCATAAAATATTTAATGTTAACGCTAACCAGAAATAATATATTTATTTATTTCAAACCTACACAAAAATACCAGTTTTTTTTAACATTGAGGTCATGGAGGGTTTTTTAAACAATTCCGTTTTTCCATTTCTTATTTTTAAGTCTTTTAATTTCTGTATCATCGGGTTTTATTGAGTTTGGATTAGTTTTAGTAGTAGCCTATATATATTAAGTTCCCTACAGTTATCTTGATCGTTTAACGCCAAATCCCCATTCCAATTTTTAAAGCAAAGGCTTTAGGGCCAGTTCCTTTTTGTGGAAACTGCAAATCCAGCCCCTAAGTGTGGAGTATTTTACCGGAGTATTTTTTAGTTTTAGTTTTAAAAAATTATCAAAATACATAGAATTTCATCTGTTGAATAATTCTTGTTTCATACAAAGCTAAAATTTGGAAAACCTGTTCTTTTAGTGTACTTTCAAGTTCAAAGAGATCACCTGGTTTTAGAAGCGCATTTATATTAAATCATTAAATTTGAAGTTTGTAAATTGTGTATGCTTGGTTTCTTAAGAGCTTTGTAACATTATATTTGTGTCTATGTTGTTTTCCAATGTATGTATGTGTATATTCATGGTGATTATTTATTGTAACAAAATGTTAGGTTATATAGGATGTTCCATAACTATCGCCCCCTCTACGTTTTGTAAAATTGCAAATAGATTTTTGTAGATTTTCCTACGCGATTGAATGTTTTTTTTTTTAGAGTTTTTTCTAAAAACATAAATATAGGATGTTAATCAGCACATTTTGTTTTACGCGGCCTTATAGCTAGCTTGGTTTCCCCAAAATCGATCAAAACGTAAAATAACATAAAAGTAACTGGTCCAAAGCCACGTGGTGAACTTTAAATTGGGGGCATCTTCTCATCCGAGGCCGATGGGCGAGTTTTTACGTTGCGAGCGCAGCGAAGCTCATAACCCGTGCTACTTGTTTACATTACGGTAGCTCAATCCCTTACGCGAAGAATAAGCGCTCGTACACCTAGTTATGGAACACTCGGTATAATTATTTCGTAGTCTATGTGTACCATACTTTGCTTTGAATTATTTTAGTTGTTGCTTACGTGATCGATTGTAAATAGTTTGTATAAAGATTATTATTATTTATTTATTTCTGGTTTTTTCTCCCAGTTCAAAATATTGACCATAAAAATAAATCTTTTAGAGCTTTTTCGCCAAACTGTCATAAGTATTGCCTGGAAAACAATACTTTTTATAAGCTTTAAATATCCCAAAAGCAGTAATGAACAATCTAACACCTTATTTGAGAAAGGCTGAAATATATATGTTTGGTGTCAAAACAAAAACTGTTTTGCAATTTTACCTAAGTTTTTGTATATTTCGTTAAATATTTTACCAATTTTAAGTCCGATTTTACGAAATAAAGTGTTTATTTGTTAATTACTGTTGCATGCATATTTTACATTTACCTTGTATGGGATATTTTTTCAACAAACAAACTTAGAAGACTTTACAATATTTTACAGTAATAGATTATCAAATCAAATTCAGGAAAAACCCATGTTCAAATAATTTTAATTGGAGATTTAAGATAATTTTTATACAGTATTTGACATAACATTTTTACGTTAAGTTACAAAAAAATCATTTTAAGTTACACAAAAATCATTTACTACTTAAAATTGTTTTTAATTCATTAAAAAAAGTATTAAATTTATGCCACATTTTATAATTTGGTTATTAAAAACATTATCAATAATAAATCATTGTTCAACAGTACTGTATAATATAGTTGCAACGTGCGCCAAATATTGAAACATGTGCTTGCTCCCTCCAAAACGAAAACTAAATTATTCTCTTCGTTGGGGATGTTGAAAGGAGGTCAAAGCGTTTGTGCCAGACAGTGCAAGAGGCAGATATATTCGCGGTCTGGTGGTGCGGCGAAATTTAAACTCTGCCTATAATGTCAGTTTCGTCTCAAGGAGCAGCAAAAGACTGGTGGCGCTCCGAGTGACTTCGATCTGAACTACCACACAAGCGTCCGCTTAAAACCCATTAGGTTTCGCTTCTTATAGTATTGTTTCTTCAATGCTCAGAGTCCTTCCCAATTCTTACAAACTATAGTAATATCAGTGTTGTCGTGCGGCAAGTGTTATCAGTGCCTCGCCCCTACCTTCAAGATCGTCAAGGGTCATTGTACCGATTGTACCCTCCTTATCTGCACTCCCGGTCAATCCCTATTGTTCAACAGTTGTGTTGTCGCTCATTTTTTT
>JAGFPH010026661.1:0-10327 GCA_018207615.1 Philaenus spumarius
TTTAAAGTCTCTAGTACATCGGGAAGTTAGTTTAAACTCGATTGCAAGGTTCCACCCGGACAGACAGACAGATAGACAGACAGACATGACGGAAACCGAACTAATAAAAACGTGTTAATATGAAATAAAAAGCAATTAAAAGAAAATATTTTTATCAATATTTTGATATGTAATAAAGTAGGCCTATATAAATAAAAAAAAACAAAAAACAAATGGACGGTTTTATAAAAGTATATAAACTTTTTACATATATCATAATCCTTATAATTGTAGGCTACACATTTACAGAGGTAAAAATCACCCTCAGCATAGTTAGGTAGGCCTAGATAAAGTTTGTTATTTGTAATTAATCTGGTCAAAATTTTTCACGGGGGCTAGCTATTATTATAATCCAAAACGCTTGTTAAGTGGAAGAGCATTTTTTATAAATTTCAAGTTATTGTACTTATTGTTTGTCAACCATCATGTCTGTAGCCTGTCTATTAGTCTCGAAATGAAACTCTTACAAAAGGTGACATAGGAATGCCTATTTTATAACAATTACTAATAATCTACTGAGGATATATGATTTTATTTAAACAAAGGGTGCCTCATAAGTAAAGTGCCAAAATTTGGGGAAAGGTTCAATGGGTCAAAATAAGAAAAAAAAAGTTCACACAGACACAGACAAAAAATGCTTCGTTTTCTAGATATCCGCCATTTTGTTTTTCGTACAAAATAATTTTTATCTAGAGAACGGTTTGACTGATTGAGTTCAAACTTGGCATAAAGTTTAACCTAACAATGATATATCTCAAGACAAATAAACGATTAAATCCAATCATGAGTGACAAAATGGCGGGTGTTTGAAAATTTCAAACCTAAATTGCTCAAAAACCGTACGTTTTAACGAGAAATGTCAAATATCGTTTTTGTAGCCCTTTTGATTCCCTTTCGGAAGGTGTAACTGTCAAAACAATCGGATGAACGATAATAGCTAAGATAAAGATAATGACGGCAAATGTACATACAATATTGTAGTATTTACTGTGTTGGTGTAGGATGCAGGGTTGAACAAATCAATTATTACACATAACTTAACTATTATCCTTCATCCGATTGTTTTGACAGTTACACCTGCGTCTACAGGGTCTGTGTTAATATGAACTTTCTTTTCTTATTTTTACAAATAGAATTATTCCCTGAAGTTTGGCACTTTATTTATGGGATAACCGGTATAATTAATTATTAAATAATTAAACGTTTTACCTGTAAAGTTGAATTTTCTGACAACGTCCTCCCACGACTTCTCTACAACATGTTATCTCGCATAACCAGGTTCGGTGCTCCCCTACGAACTTAATATTTGTATCATTCATAGAACGAGTAACGCGAGGCATCGTTCGTGTTGAGGAATGCACTGCGCAAAGGGTGAAACCCACTCACAACAAGACGACTACGCTCCTCACAGTCTTGCCTTTAGACGCTCAATTAGCGGCCCTCACTCATTTACCTAAAATCCGTTCACAGTTTATTTGATAGCATGGGCAGGCATTGTCCGTGCTATTGAAACGAAGATCTTACGCTACTAGCCCGCATGAAAACATCAACCTTGTATACTCATTTAAATTAGTTATTAGGAGTATTTTTTCCTTGATATTTGTATTAATAGAATAATTTGTATTAATGTGGAAAGGGAAAGAATAGTTGTTTTGTTTACATATATTTTGATGGAAGAGCTGTTTTTCTTAGGAAAGTAAATGTAATATCATTTACTTTCCATATTATGGAGAGTATATTATTTTATTTGAGATAACATATTTGCTTTCAGAAAACAATTTGTTAGAATTGAAATGGCACAGCAATACACGTAGGAATATAACTAACGTAATGTTAGTTTTTAGTAGTTTAAACTTCATAATAGGGTTTACTTTTTAACATGAGGTACGTTACTGAGATAAAGAAATTTGTATCTTGAATTAAACACTGAGATATGGACATTCATAACTCAATTTGGTGGTGAATAGGAGCCGATGTAGTTAGGTCAGGTAGTAGCGTCGCAAGAATCCATAAAGGCTTGTTCACACCGCGGTCACACTGTCACGTGACATACGTGCAATTCACACCACCACAGACGTCTGTCAGGTATTGGGACTTCGTTTCAACTCTGTCAAGTCAGTTCACAGCTCTGTCTACGCTTGAAACAGGTACAAACATGGCAAGTGGTTCATGGTGCGATAGCGCGTTTACTGAAAATGTGCCCTGGTTGGATGACATCGATAGAAGTTCGAGTAGTGATGAGGGACTCGGTAACCGAACGCACTGGGTACATCCCATCAATCAGAGTCGGGAACAGTGCGGCGAGTATCTTCATCTGATAAAAATGACTTGGAGCTTTACTTTCGGCTTTCGACTTTCAAAACATACTTTCGGCTTTCTGAACCTGAGTTAAAGAGATCTTAACACTGACAAATAACGATATTAGTAAAAAAAGACACCAACAACAGGAGATCTATTTCCAGCAGAGAAAGATTGGCAGTAATGCCTAAGGTAAGTTTACTATTGCTCTATAAAATTTCCTTTTTTGAAATCCTATTGAAGGTGGTTTATAATTTTGTTAATAAACATTTGACATATTTAAACAAATATTTATTTGCTTTGAAAATTAGTTAGCAGCTAATTTCTTTAAATTCTGTTTATTAACAAAATTACTTTTTGTTGTGTAAATGAATAGTAAATTAACGGTTAATGGTAGTGGCGCTCATTTCAATTTCCCCTGTATGACCAAAAGTTCATTGTCTTTCAAAAGTTCTTGTTTAAGGGGACTCGAAGGTTCCTACACCGCTCATGTTAAATTTGTTAGAGATACAGTGCTAATTTTGTTTTGTGTTTGTTGGATATATGTAACTGAGCTTCTGTACAAACATTATTAATTTAAGTCGTTAAGTCAAATAGTTATAATTTCTTTTATATAGATAAAATTTTTGTAATGACATTTTCTTTAAAACATTTTTTTATTCTTGGACCTTTTAAGATACCTTGCTGATTACAGCAGGTGGATAACATATACAGTTACTTGGAAAAAAATATCAACTTGTTATCTTTAACCGTTTGTGAGAAAAAGCTGCATAAAACTAGTTTGTCGGGAAATCAATGAAACGTAAAATATATTAGAAAAATTAGTCAAATTTCACACAAATTTTATGTTACCTTTAATATCCATTTAGAAGCCTAACAATTACACCACTACATAATATCACCAAACACTACACAAAATAGTATAATGAAACACAATACTCTGGAAAACTAGCCTCAAAATGTAAACAACAAACCAATGAAAACAAAAGAAGCAGAAAACAATTTTCTAAAATAAAATTAATGTGAGCTAGGTGTGACCAACTAAAACACAAATACTACACAAAATAGTATAATGAAACATAATACCCTTGAGAACTGGCCGCAAAATGTAAACAACAAACCAATGAAAACAAGAGACGATTTTCTAAAATAAAACTAATGTGAGCTAGTGTGACCAACAATAATTGAACAACATATCACTGCCTAGCGACAACGTTTTTATGTACTGTAACAAATGACACTGACCAGCTATGAACGAAACAAACAGCATCGCGACGAGAGTAAAACGTCGTTAAAAATGTATAAAACATGTCTTCAATGTTGAAAACACTATGTTTATGGGCCCACAATATTCAGAATAATTCAATATATTGGGAAAACTTTAAAATTCCACAATAAAAAAAATAGATTTTTTCATTTTTAAACCTTTGACTCCCCTTAAGCAGTTATTATGCCAAATCTATATATCCTACAGGGTCCACTTTGTGCATGGTGTTAATTTACATGCAATTAACTGTCATTTTACACAACTTTAAAATGTCAAAACTGTACATTTTCCAAAAACTTTTTATTTCCCGTGGTTCTTCCAAATTTTCTCAGCCAAACATACACCGATCAAGACTTACAAAGTCTCATTTCAAAGGTTTTTTAATTCACTACATCTTTTCCGTTGAAAGTATAGCGTATATTCCAATGATTTATACAATATAAGTGAAAAAAAAAGTAAAATTTTACCACTGTTTTATTTGTGTCAATAATTCCACACTAAAAAGACATTGTTTTCTAAGGTGGTATTTTCATTTACAAAGTCATAACCTCAAGTCATAACCCAATAGGTTTGCTGGTAAATGTTTTAACATAAAACAATCTATCTAGGCTGTGACTACCAAGCGTGTAAATATCGCATTCTTTAAGATACGATAACCACACGGGTGTGAACTGCCTACAGGCTTGTTTCTAGAAAGGGTGTAGCTTTTCCATGCTTGAGGAAGTATCTTGGTATGTGTAACTACTGTTCATGCCAAACAATATTATTTTGGCCCAATAGAAAAAGCTACTGTACAAAAACTTAAAAAAATATTGATCAGAAATTGTTGAGTTATAAAGGAGCTACGGAGGAAATGAATACAAAATAACTATATGTTATAATGTTTTATATATTATTAGAAATGCCACACTTTGTGGAGCCAAAATTTATAATATAACTTAATTTCTCCTTTTTTTAAAAAAACCCACTTGTTGGACGTCAAAATTTATAATGTATTTTTATTATATTTATTTCAAACTTCTACAATAACTCACTCTGTATGGTTAACAAAATTTGTTTTTTATTAAGTTTAAAATACTTCTTTCTTACAATATATATATTTTCAAGTTTATCAGAGCACTGAAACAATAGTGTCTTATTTGCTGTATAGGCTTAAAATAACTAATGACTATACAAGATTTTGATTTATATTCTCTCTATCTCGGGTTAAAGAGTACCTGGCTAGTTAAATATGCAATCACCTAATGATATGCTTAAAACTACTACAAAAAAATTTACAGACTAAATTTACTATTGTTCAGAAAGTTCACTATATACATATGGCCAAATCGAAGTTAATTTAAATGTTCTCAAAGTCTATTAATTTAGATGATCAAATTTCTGGTACTTTGGAATATGGGTTTGTGAAAATTGGTTGAATATTACCTAGGCTGCAGATTCTACTAACTATATACTGCTATAAACAGGTTTATTTGTTATAGCTCTGGTGTTTAACTTTAGTTTTTTTCTATTGAATGTTCAAAACTCTTTAAATCAATTCAGTTCTTCTTATTAATTTGGTTTAATTACTGCACATCAAAATGCAACTGTACTATATGGCTATTCAGAAAGGACTGTAAAAGAACCCTATAATATTTAAACAATTACCGCTCTAATAATCGATACGGCCATTTATAGTTTAACTCCATAACTTCTGTTAGCAGTGTTCATTTGTTTAGTGTGTATGTAATCATGTTTTATTAAATATAACGCACTTTACAATTACCGTTATTTTTTATGTCCTTGGTATCACTTTTAATTACATTAAATGTTTATTTCACTTTGAATTGTTAATAAAGTCCAAAATATACATTTTATATTTTCATATAATAGTATCGTATTTGTAGTCACCACTCAGCTGTTTTGAAATCTGCTCTTTCTATTAGTTCACAGTTTAGACAACGGCATTCATCTTTGCCGTAAATTGAATGTATTACGTACGAAATTGTATTTTAGGTTATCAAAACACACTAACTTTCTTTTAGAATTTTACAAGTAATCACTTATAATTTAAATTATACACAATGCTTCTACTTAATTATACTACAATTATACTTAATTTACAATCTTATTTACACTAAAACTAACTTAATCTACATCGGTTAAAGACAATGATTTTGTTCTTACTTGCCTCTGTTTTTATAGGCTAATTTGATGATTAAAATTTGATTTATTTATATTATACGGTAAGTTTAATTTAATTTAGCTTAAGCTTGTTATCATTTGTGTATTTACTGTGATTTAATTTACTCATTCAAAATCCCGAAGTTACTTTATTAAGATATTAATTTTGACTGCTCTAGGCTAGGCTATATAGGTAGGTAGGCCTATACTGAATCTTACATTTCATTGTTTTTTTTTTTTTTTGTTAACCAGGACTCTTTAACTTTGAAATTACTTAGATAAGATATATACAAAATGTTATAATGTTAAACACGATTTTCGTGTTACGGGTTATAGAAATATTTGTAATCAGCCTTTGACAATCTCCAAAACAAAACCAAACTACTGTACTATAAACATTCTGTTACTCGAAAACATATTTTGTTTCGCGTATGCACAACTAATTCAAACACGAATTTCAAATCACTATTTCCATTATGATTACTTCCCCGCTTTATAAATACAGTATTGCAGGATAAATGTATGAATACACAATGTTGCGTGGACTGGTCACAAGCCGTAGAAAGAGAATAGAAAAGTATTTCGTGTTTTAACAATTCTCATTTCTGTCATGCTCTCAGTTATTTTGAAATCTGCATTAATTCAACCCATTATAGCAAAACAATTTTAAAGAAATTGCTGTTGGATCTGTGAAAAAATTTGCTTTTATAACGTGGACAACTGGATACCTGTATCTAAATTAATTCTGTCTAATTTCGCTCAAAAGTAGAAAATTTAACGGACAAACTTAAATTTAATCAGGCTTATACAGTAACAAAATGGTGAGCCTATCAACCAAACTAGTTTAAAAATATAAACACTAATTTAAACACTATAAAACTATATACACACTTTAATAACGTTTAAAAACCATGCACTATTGTAACTGTTCTGGATAGAAACGGCTTCTATTTTATGACGGAATTTTGCAAACATCCAACTCCCAATATCGTTACGGAGCTGCGATCATGTAACCTTTGCTTAATTTATGTCCCATTCATGTTCTATCTGGTTCCATTTCAGCTGTTCCTATCCACTGCGAAGTAAAGTAACAGTCAATTTAACCTCCAGTAGGTCGCGATGATGTCTATTTAATGTTCTGTTTCAAACGTTGTCATAGCGTAACGTATTAAATAAACGGTACCAGGAACTAGTGCATACTTTCTCACAAACTTATTTAAATTATTAAACAGATTCACTGTGACTTCATAATTGTAGGAGGGGTAGGAGAGGTGATTAAAGTAGGAGATTAACTAATTAATTTTATTATTATCATTTAGAAAGAAAACTATTCGATCGATTTCGAACAAATTTGCACCAAACACCTCAATTAGGCCTGTAGAGATGCACGAAAAAAGATTTCGAAAAATATTGGAAAAAAAACCCCTTTTCGGTCAAAAAACCCCAAAATATCAGTTATTATTATTAGCTAAAAGAGAATTTTTAGAAAGATGCTGTTTTTTTTTTTTTTTTTGCATTTGGTAGGGCACATTTTAAGGGCTACAAATAAGCCAAATTTTATAATAATCGTTAAAGCGGGTTTTTTATTTAAAAAATAATAACTGATTTTTTGGGGGTTTTTTGGCCAAAAATGAGGTTGTTTTTCAAAATTGTTCAAAGCCTTTTTTCGTGCACCTATACAGGCCTAATTGACTTGTTTGGTGCAAATTTGTTCCAAATCGATAGAATAGTTTTCTCTCTAACTTTGTATACATACAGACAGACATTTTGTAAAAACCACTTTTTAAACTCAGGGGGTCCCAAAACGGATATTTCAACTAAAATCTCAACTTTTTTCTCGATTTTTTTGCGATCACTATACTTTCTTTATACTATAGTATAGTGAGAAAGTAAAAGGGTAGTGATTAGACCACTCGTGCACAATGTATAGCGACGGAACCAAATGAGCTACAGGCTTCGTTTTAACTAAACCCCCCTATTTCAGTAAAAATATTTTCAAATCTCAAAAATACCCCAAAAGTGCTTTTTTTAGGGGGAGGTTGGTTGTATTTGGAAAATTTTCAAATGTAAAGGTAAGTCAAGTGATATCTCACTGATCATTTTTGAAAAAAAAAAAAAAATACTTATGTTACTGCGTATGTACAGGATGTTCCAAATGTCAAAAAAGTTGTGTTTCACAGTACCAAATTGTAATCCTAGATTCACGAAAAGTTGCCCCTTATTAAAAAATGTCCAAATTTTAAAAATACATAGGCCTACAATTTTGGACAAAAAACAGATTGAAACTCATAAACTTCAAATAGTAACGTTAGTAATGAAGCACATCATTGAAAAGGTATTTTAAAACAAATATTTTTTGTACTAAAGTTTAGCTTTATCTCTTTAAAGAGTGTTGGAAAATAAGTTTCCCAGGCACATTTTGAAAAGGTTAGAGTAAAAGTAAAACTTGAAATACAAAATATGTTTGTTTTTGAAAGACCCTTTCAATGGTGTGCTTCATGATTAACTTTACTATTTAGAGTTTTTGAGTTTTAATCTGTTTTTTTTTTTAAATTATATCTATTTTTAAAATTTGAAAATTGTTTTAAAAGTGACAACTTAAGCACATTTTTTTTTAAAGGGTATCTTCTCGTGAATCTAGGACAAACATTTGGCTTACGTAGGCTATGTTATGTAGTGACAATATAACTAACTGTAAAACACAATTGTTTTGACGTTTTAGAGCACCTTGTTCATACGCAGTAAGAATTTTTTTTAGACCTTTAAAATGAGGAATCTTCGACCTACCTTTACAATTGAAAATTTTCCAAAAACGACCCCCACCACCCAAAAAAAAGCACTTTAGGAGTATTTTTGAGCTTTGAAAATATTTTTACTGAATTCTTTAGGGTCGAAATAGGGGGGTTTAGTTGAAACGAAACCTGTAGCTCATTATTTGGTTCCGTCATTGATTCACCCTGTATATAAACAATTACTACTGGAAATCTATACAGTTTATGTCAATACTGTATACTGTTTTATGTGTATACTGTTCGTAGTAGAAACAGTTTTGAAAAGTATTGTTATAAAAACTCACCTCTCAACAATTCAAACTTCAAACTGTATAATAGCAATCAATATATAATATTATTATTTAGTACTTGCCTTAGCAATACTTTTATAAGTTTTATCTCTTCTTTTGTGTTTTTTGTTTACCATGATTTATTTATTTATGGCTTAAACACCAAATTAATCTCTGTTATTACGTGTAACTGTGAAAAATGTTTTTGTAATCGTTCTGAAAATGCCTGAAAATGAAAACGTGAAACAGCTGTAAACGAGAGATAAAACTTATTAAAGAATTGCTAATGCAAGTACTAAATAATAATAATATTATATACATAATAGCAATCGGATATGGCTACAAATACAGTAATGGAGCAATCCATAACTTGTGATAATTCTACAAACATGCGCAGCGCGTACAATGGTAGCCACGGTAGCACGAGTGGGACAAATCGAGACTGTTCTCCTCCTCCAACTCCAACCAGCGCGCTTGTTGAGAAGAGAGAGAGAGGATGAATCATTTCTACTCTCTCCGTCGCGTCATAGACAGTCTGCGCGCTTGCGCCGCATGTACTGTGCTAATACGTAGCATACGGAATCAGTAGTCGCTTGCGTATTACGCTGTACATTAGCTGAACACGTTATAATATTTAATTTTTGTTTAAGCTAATGGACGAAATGAGCTGTTATATGTTTGAG
Organism: Philaenus spumarius; assembly: GCA_018207615.1. Classification (NCBI taxonomy): domain Eukaryota; kingdom Metazoa; phylum Arthropoda; class Insecta; order Hemiptera; family Aphrophoridae; genus Philaenus; species Philaenus spumarius. The sequence goes on from JAGFPH010026661.1 coordinate 9,512, forward strand.
GCGTAGTACTATAACCAGATCAGGCATTACCATCGACGCAACAATCTTTCGTTATTTAGAAAATTTACTTTCTAAATTATTTGTATCATACTTCAGCTGTCATAAACCTATAATTTCTTCTTAGATTATGAATTAATAGAAACTGAGGAATAAAAGAAATGTTTCATTTAATTAATCGATGGGATGGATTATCAATATGGTGTCGTATAACGTGTTAAATTCGAAGTTTTCATTTAATAACTTGCTACTATCTATTTTATAGTTCTTGCAAATTATTAAATGAAAAACTAAACTTCGAATCTAACGCGTTATACGACACCATATTGACACATGTTGATAACCCATCATCCCTTCCAGGCGATTAACTTTTGCGTATAACACCAGTGCTTCCCGGGACATCGTCGTATGTAGTCGCTCTCGAGTTCAAGCAATACAAGCAGTGTAAGTGTGTATTTATTTATTCATTATGTAATCGTTGTGTAATTATGTGTAAGTGTTTGTGTGAATGACGAAGGAAAACCTGATAATAAACATGAAAAGCCGAAACGGCCGTCGTTTAGCGACGATAATGAAATATTGAAGACGGTAAGTCACAAATCTAATAATACATATAGCATATCATTCTGCACATTTTCTTTCTTTACACGACCAAATAAAACGTCTGGTTCTCCTAAAATCGAACAGAAACCATACAATTACTATAAAAGTACCATTAAAAGCGAGTCTGTCCAATGCGAGCGAAACGAAGCAGTCCATAATAAAAGGCCCCAAGGTCGAGATGCAAACTTGCAAAGGCAGTGTTTCTGCTGCGAGCGA
>JAGFPH010026664.1:0-10327 GCA_018207615.1 Philaenus spumarius
TTTGATTTGAACATTTAATATTATTTACCATCTTAGCTTTGGGGCTATTATTATCAGTCCTTTATTATATATAAAATATAACATGGTTATGTGTATAGACGGTTCCAACGGGATTGGAGTGCGGAGAACGCAGGGGGTTTGCCCTATTTCTTTATAGAAAAGTGTCTAATTCCGTAATGTTTGTAGGTTGATTAAGGCGTTAAGAAATATTGTTAAGGGCATGATATATATTTTCCTATGTTTATTAAAGCCTTTTACAAAATATACACGTTTCTGAAAGGACGTCCAACAGAATGTTTGCAGACATATATACATAAACGTGTTGTTAATTGCTGCAGTGTTATTGTATAGGGTGAAGTGTCCTTGAATATAACGAGCGGAGATATCAAAGGTGGGTGTGAACGAAAGTCCACACTGTGTGAAAATTTAATGGGACTGAAACAAAAACTAGCAAAAGCTAAACAAAGTCTTCTAATTGTCTTCAGGTAGTCGTATAATCACTATAATGTAATTTCCTTAATCATGGTGGCTTTGGATCAAACAATTTGTTCAATTTTAGTCGGGACTGTAATCTTATTCCAACAGTAGATGTAATATACATAAATTAGCGAAATACAGGTGTCCTGTTAACAAAGTTGACTGGGGGAACTTTAAACTAGTTAAATGAAAACGACAAATTGTTTACTACTGTTTAAAAAGAAAAATATCATTATTATTACTAAGACAAAATTTACTAGCGAATTTCTGTAAGAAATTTAAACTATTGCAGTGACTCTTGTGGTGAGTCCCAATGAGTACTCAATGAGCACAGATTATGATCCTCAGAACATGTTTTGAATGTCATTAAAAATTATACATACATCTATATATATATAGAGAGAGAGATAAAAGCAAAATACCACTCACTCACTCACTCACTTACTGACTCACTCATCACGATTTCTCAAAAACTACCGAACGGATTGAAATTAAATTTTTTATGTAGCTTCCTCTAGGGCCATAAGTGTTCACTAAAAAAGGGTTTTAAAAAATTGGAAATTTTAGCGGGGTTTGGGGGGTAAAAACTACTAAATCACTATTTTTCCAAAACTACCGAAAGGATTGGAATGAAATTTGGTATGTAGCTTCCTCTAGGGCCATAGGTGCTCACTAAGAAAGGGTAGGAAAAATGTCGAAATTTTAGGTGGGGTTTGGGGGGGATCAAATTTACTAAAATCATAATTTCAGATCTTTTATTATTATGTCAGTAGTGCTTTTATTATTTAAGATCTATATATATATATATATATATATATATATAAATTCCAAATACCACTCACTGACTAAACACTTAAAAAGAATACAATTACGTTAAAAAGACTGACAATACCAACCACCACGGGTAACGCCGTACGGGTCAGCTAGTTATAGTATATTTATTGGTTTAGATAAAACAAGTGTGTTGTTTTGGTCAACGAACTCCTCCGAGCGACTCAAAAATCCAACGTGTGTACCGAATTCGGACGAAATCAGACGTAAAGTGCGAACAATAAATACAATTTTTAATGATACCCCCAAATGTGTTCTGTGAACCAAAATCGGTGCTCGTTGACCACTCCCGACCTTAGGACTCAGTGCAATAGCTCAGCTTTCCTATACAAACGCGATGATAAACTGGTTTTTTAGAAGTGAGAAAACCAAACACCTCCCTTCTTGGATGGTCCAAACTTATGTGGCCCGCATATGGTAATGATATTGAAACTTTGGACGCACTCTATGCTGGAGATCTGACCAATGGAGTGAGAAGATAAACACAAACTTAATTCGTGACATTACAACATACAATACTCGTGTGTACCGCAATTTTGCTGACGAATCAAGAACAGCAAAGTTATACACGCTGATTTACATTAAGTACTGGCAAATTATACAACGACACCATTTCCAATAACGAGGACAAGAGAGGCAACAAATTTACCCTGAACTGTAAACGAGAGGGAAGTCTGCCATCCTCATTAAAACTTATATACTTTGGGCCGAACAAGACGTGATAAAGTCGTATTTCTGTGTAGATATAATGTAATGACTTTTTATAGAGTATAAAGTATAATAATAATATAACAGCTGATTTCATCCATCATCTGTAATACTTAACAGCGTAGATTATACTTTGGGGTAATTTTACAATTTCGATCATAAATTTGTTGTGAAGTTGATTTTTTTAAATATGAGTTATAGAACCAATGTATGCTATAATAAGTTATAAGATTCGCTTTGAGGTTAGAAACTGTATATAAAGACAACTTTTATTATCAATATATTCGTTTATACAAATGCAAAGAAGAGCTTCGTTTAGAAGAATGCTATTCGTTTAGCTTCGGAAACATTCGTACATCTTCGTATGGCATATAAATATATTCCATTAATAACTTCTGCACTATAATATTAACTACTAAATCATTTAATCTAGCAATATGAAATAAAAAGCAATTAAAATATAATATTTTTATCTTTTTTTAAATATATAATAACGTATTTAAATTTTAAAAATTAACAAATAGGCCTACATATTTTTTTAAAGATGTATTTCTGATGAGTATCTAATTAATCTGCCTGTGATTTTTCACGGGGCTTACTAGTTATTATAATATTAAAGAGAAAACCGTGCGACGGACAATGTGTATTATCAGTGAGTGAACTGTCGTGAGTGAACTCACTGTCTAACGTACCTCATTACTTTTAAAATCAACCCTACACAATGCAATGGACAACAATGTGTTTCTGTGTTCTTGGCTAAAAATAAACACAGCCCTTCTTGCTTTACACACTGGCGTATTGTTGGAGTTGAGAATGGAGGTGCTATAATACAACAATGCCGAGACGAGGGTGTTTCTAATGTGTCCCAGTTAGCAGGTGGTGTCCTATTTCTGAAGCCTTTGTATATAAAAACAGTACTTTAGGTATATTTGGTTAATGTGGGTAAAAGTATTGTTCGTTTGTTTATAAAACACTAGAATACATTTGAATAGTATTTATTATTTCTAAAAGTAAAAATAAAAAACACATAGAACACAATTCTCGCAAAAATACGTTTATTGGTCAAACGCGTTTCAACGACTAATTTGCCATCTTCAGTTACACGAGCTTATTATAACTGCTTATTTATTATCGTTAGTTTTACCTGAAAATGATTAGTCTTTTCTTTATTAGTAAAATAAAAAAACTTACAGTATACAAAGAGCTTATCTTCCATAAAAGAACGCGGATGTTATGTATGTAGTTTTTTTTAAAAAGAAGGCGCCCAAAGCAAGCAGACAGTTTTCTACCTACTGTTCAGTGGAGGGGGGAGCGGGTCTACAAAACCTCCCCTCCACAAGGCCTTCTTTCTCTCCCTGCAAGCACAATCACATAACAAAAGACCTATACTAATTGTTTTTGGTTTTTGTTGTAACATAGAATTTAGTTCTTTTTCTTTCTTTTTTTTAACGTCCTGCTGTTTTGCACTTTAAAGCTAATGAAGACGGGACCTACAGTTTTACGTGGAATCCGAACCACGGCCAATGATGTCCGTTAAGAAACCATTTAGAAAATTATTCGGGGTCAATGGGAATTGAACCCGGAACTTTTCAATTAACGATTGCCATGACGATTGATAAAGCTTTCACGCCTTAACAACCACGGCCATCGTGGCTTAGAATTTAGTTCTGCAATTAAGTACAAAGAAGTGTAAATAGGGAAATCAGACTGCAGTTAAAATCGATTTCACGGAAGTTTTCAAAAACTTTGTTGTCATTATTTCAAATTTCTTTTGAAGAAATTTGTTAAGAGTGACTATTTGGCCCTCTCGCAGGGATAACGAAGCAAAACCACAATTTATTTCTTCAAAATACGTTGCCTTTAAATAAAATTTTGACAGTGGGGTTTTGAAATTAATCCTTTTTTCTAAGCTCATATGATTATTCACACATTACCAAAACACAAACACGCGTTTAAGTTTTGTGTCCGTATTTCTGTCTGTGCGGGCTAATCTCCGGAAGGGCTGGACCAATTTTGACAAAACTTACGTGTAGAGGACTTTTCAGAGGCCAATCTAGACTACTTTTTATACCTTAAATATTTAGGGTTATCAATTCAAAATTTCAAAATTATGGATAAAATTAAGGGATTTATGGATGGACGGAGATTGTGAGCATTTATTTTATTATCTATCTTACATTGTGTATAGATCACCTCTAATATCACCACTCTACCTCATTCCAAGTGCCTCTGTCCTAATTAACAGTAATTTCCATGAAAATATCAGAGTATAGAATAATCTGTTTTTATTTGCTTCGCCACGAGTCACGTGCTTGTTCAGTGTCAAGCTCACACGTTGAATCATATCATTTGGTGTAAAAATGAAATAAAGTAGATTGAACTACTTACCTATAAAATTTCAATGTCGAATAAAATTAAACATTATGAAACAATCAAACCATAAGGTATTAAATTAATGTACATCAATTTTAACAATAACGAACCAAAATAATGGTAATCATGATATGATTATTAAATTTACCATGTTTATAGTTTCAATGTAAATAAATGCAAATATCTTCAGAATGATTTGAGATATGGATGTGCGGTTTTCACCATTGATGTTGTCTTAAAATTCTGCATTGACATGATGTGTCACATTACCACTTTCCTATTTAAAAAAAAAGTTACATTCAAAATGGAGGATCCAAGATGGCGGACCAAATTTTCGACATTTTAATAAAATAGAGTAGGTTTACATAGAGTAGGTTTCTCAATTACATCTACCTTCAAATTTCCCTTTATATGAAAAACTAGCCGACCCGTACGGCGTTGCCCGTGGTGGTTGGTAATTTCAGTCTTTTTAACGTAATTGTATTCTTTTTAAGTGTTCAGTCAGTGAGTGGTATTTGGCTTTTATATATAAAGATCTTAAAAAATAAAAGCACTATATTCATAATAATAAAAGATCTGAAATTATGATTTTAGTAACTTTGTAACGGGAAGTTACAAGTTCGGGACCATGAATACGTTACTAGGGCCGGCCCACACAGGCACTTTGTAGTATAAACTCAAATTAATAAAGATTGCATTTAACCCAGTAAATGTCACTTACGTTAAATAACCACACACTCAGGAATAACCATCTTTGACAAGCACTATAACTAGTTTCTAAATTACTACTAATACTATGATCTAGCACAATTTACACACTACCCATGGCGTCGGCCTAACCAAACATTTGGGTTAACACGTAACGCCTATCCTACTCGCGAGACACAATCTGTCACTTGGCCCCCGTTTGCGACGGTAGCCGTCACCAGCTTTCTACTAGCCCATTATTTTATGTTTTCACAAGCCGCACAAATTATAATTAATAATGACGGGTTGCCGTATCGTTCTTGGTGCAGTGGCAATGTCGAGAGCAGGAGAGAGAGCGTTCAACTGTCGTTTCAGGGCGTGGACGTCTCTGATTGGTCCGTGCCCAAAACACAGATCCCTAACCTGTAGATACATCGCGTTGGTCTGTGACTCGATGAAGTGACGCGCTGGGTAACTCTATACCCGTGCGCGTCACAACTTTGATCTCCCAAACCCCCCTAAAATTTCGAATTTTTTCAAACCCTTTCTTAGTGAGCACCTATGGCCCTAGAGGAAGCTACATACCAAATTTCATTCCAATCCGTTCGGTAGTTTTTGAGAAATCGTGATGTAGTAATTTTAACCCCCCAAACCCCCCTAAAATTTCCAATTTTTGTAAACCCTTTCTTAGTGAGCACCTATGGGCCCTAGAGGAAGCTAGATACTAAATTTCATTTCAATCCGTTCTGTAGTTTTTGAGAAATCGTGATGAGTGAGTGAGTTGTATTTCGCTTTTATATAAATATAGATTAAACCGTTCTCAGAATTTTCACCCACTATATATATCGTATTACAATGTTGAATACATTTACGTACTTGTATATACAACACTTGATCTGGTATTCACAGTAAACGACCTTACTAATTACAAGGTAGATTGTATTGACAGCATTTCACAGGGCTTATGTGTGACGTCACTATTGTTATTGTCTGCACTTAGGATGACAGCTGATAATGCAACTTGACAAGCAACCGACAAACACAGTTTATTAAAAATCCGATTGAAAAGTCATATGTTTCTAAACATTCTTCTACAAAAAAAGCGAAGTAAATACAGATTGATTTCGATTAATGTTTTTGACATTCTTGAAATTATTCATACAGAGTGTCCCATAAGTAAAGTGCCAAATTTCGGAGGTTCTATGGGTCAAAATAAGAAAAAAATTTCATATAAGCACAGACCCGAAAAAAGTTCGTTTTTTAGATATCCGAGATTTTGTTTTTGTACAAAATAATTCTTATCTAGAGAATGGTCTGACTGATTGATTTCAAACTTGGCATCAAGTTTAACCTAACAATAATATATCTCAAGAAAAATAAACGATTAAATCCAATCATGAGTTTTAAAATGGCGGTTGTTTGAAATAAAACCCAAATTAATCCGTTTCTGCAGCCCTTTTGAATCCCTATCGGACGGTGTAGCTGTCAAAACAATCCAATGAAGGATAATAGTCAAGTTATGTGTAATAATTGGTTTGTTCAACCCGGCATCCTATTAACACAGTAAACACAACAATAGTGTATGTACATTCGCTGTCATTATCTTTAACTTACCGATTGGCAACTACACCATCCGATAGGGAATCAAAAGTGCTACAAAAAAGGTATCTTGACATTTTTGTTAAAATGTACAGTTTTTGAGTAATTTAGGTTTGAAATTTTCAAACAGCCGCCATTTTGAAACGAATGATTTGATTTAATCGCTTATTTTTCATGATATTGATAATTGCTAGGTTAAACTTCTTGCCAAGTTTGAAGTCAATCAGTCAAACCGTTCTCTAGATCAGAATTATGTTGTACAAAAAACTAAATGTCGGATATCTGGAAAACGAAGCGTTTTCGGGCCTATGTTTATATTGTACTTTTTTGAAACGCTCTATTCCGTCACGCATTTTATAAACGCTCTATTTTGAAACGCTCTACTATATACAGTGCCCATGTGTGTTCGTCTGTTTGAAAAAATTGTCGGTCTTGCCGAGATTCGAACCAGTTGAGTCTGTCACCACAGACTAGCCCTTTAGCCGGTTAGGCCACGAACGCATTGCTAGTTTAGTATATTATTTGAGTTGGGTATATAAGTGTAACAGATTGTCCTACGTCATAGGCTTAACCCGTTAATGTCAACACAATGTATAGTTTAATTGGTAATACCTCTGAAATTGACATTGTGTTTCTTCATTTCGTAAGTTGTGTAAAAATGGACATTGTGCTTCCTCATTTCGTAAGTTGTGTTAAAAAAGTTTACAGTTCTCCCGTGTGGTCTTAAGCACACAATTTACACTTTTGTCTTTATAATTATAAATTTTGTATAGTAATCATATCTCTCAACTGTATCATTCACTCTATTAAATGTATATAATAAATTAACAGTTATAATGCTTGAATTTGAGGTATTAAAATCCTAACAGCTGGTAATAGAGATAAGCTATAACAGTTAAAATGATCACTAAAAGTCTACACAACCCCATTTAGCAGAATATTGGGTAATATCTTCTTTCATTAGCAAAATTCAGTTCATTCTAATTGCCATTTTAAATGTATAAACTTTGCATTATGTGGAATTACATTCTTTAAATGTCTTTTTAAGTAATATATAACTTTTCCTTTAAGGGATTTTATGACGGAAGGGGGAGACAGATGAACGAGCTGGATAGCCGCCAAATCCCAAGATAGGGTATTGTGTATAAAGATTTCGTGAAAGACGTTAAGGATCGCGTCCCTGAATTCAAAAACGGCTAATAATGTCAATGTTAAAATAATATGACCACGCAGCTGAACCGCTGACGTGAGTTCGGCAAATTTCCAAAATTAAGTTTATAGACCTATGTTGTAGGGTTTCAACCTACAATTTGGGTAATAGGTCTATTCCCGACGGAGCCGAATTGGTGTAAAATGCTTCGCACGCCAAATCTCGAATTGGGAGTACTTTCAATACAAAGTGCATTGCGTGCTTCGCACGCCAACCACCGTATTGGGAGTATTTTTATACGCAATATATTGCTTGCTTCGCACGTGAATCCGCACATTGGGAGTCTTTTCAATACACAGTGAATTGCGTGTTTCGCACGCCAATTTTAAGCCTACGAGCTATGAACGCTATAAATATAAAAAATAAAAGGTCAGTTGCTAGCATAGGAAATACGAAATTTGCGTAGCTGTGAGCATGTTAACAAGTCTGCTTGCTGGTCATGGAATTCACTCCCAGAAGCAATAAAGTTGGTTGACGGCCTAGCCCAGTTTATGAAAATCGTAAAATCTTACTTTACAAACAAAATCGAAGAAGCATCCTCGTCTTGAGGTGAATATATCACGATTGGATTTGTATGAATGTTCGGAAGAAAGCTTCCATGTATTATTTTTTTAAGGAGTTTTAGTTGAGAGAATTGTAAACTTTTTTTTTCTTTTTAATCAGTTACTATTACTTTGTCTATAATGATTTGTGTGATGACGTTGTAAATGTTTGCAATATTTTATAAATTAATGTAATATGATTGATATTTACGTAACGGGTTAGATGGAAGAAATAACTTTAAAGTCTTAATAATTACATACAATAATTTAATGTAATAAACATTTAATTAAGAGTGTTGCAATAGACAAACAGTGAGTTATATTAAACAACACAAACAGGGTTTTCTCAATTCGGACATTGATTTATTTTGCCAAGTTTCGAACAATAAAAATTATTTAACGATGGCGAACACAAAAGAAATTGTTTTCCAACCGTGTCAGCGTATTTATTTTATTTTTTACTCTTATTTAATGATTGTTTATCGTTTTAATTATTTTGATTTAATTGTTAACGTAACGGATGTTATTGGACATTACTGAAGACGGAAGGAGTTAAATAAAAATATAATTATCCATTTAGATAAATATATATTTAAGTATTTTATACTTTCCTGTCAGTTGTCGTTTGGAATCACTGTAGCAAGGTAAGGATCGCATTGAGTATTTTGTAATTGGTAAGATTACATTTTTATTATTTCTTAGTCTAAATTTTAGATTCAAGAAAATTAGAAAATATGTTTTTTAAGAAAATCAAATATTAATAAGTTTATTCCTAAAAATTAGCATTATAATGATCTTAACTTGCTGTCTATACCTTGAAAACTATTAAGTTCTCTACAAATAGTATTGTGTTGCCACACATATAATTCAGTCTAGTATACATTTATTGTGCTGTGGATTTCAATTTATGTCCATGGCAGTGAATTACTTTAATATTTTGAAACGTAAAATTGAATTATTTTGTTTTTTAACTAATTATGTCATAAAATAATAAAAGAAAACCTTTTATAAGTTGACCTTTATTTAAAATTTAGGCACTAATTACTGAAAGACTTTCTTAAGAATATTACATACAAAACATCCTCCAAACAGATCACGTATTTCAAATTTTGTAGTACATTAAATGCCCAATGAAAATTTGTAAAAACTGACTATTACAAATGCAAATTGCGTATTTATCAAGTATGTGTTAAAGATCCCACTGTATTAAAACGCCAAAGTTTCACCCTTTCAGTAATCTTAAAAACGGGAAATAAACAAATTCCCGGATACATGCTAGGCTACATCAAAATCATGCTTTATACTTTCATGGTTATTCAGAAAATTCCCCAAAGGCGTTAAATAATAATAAATAAAAACATGTATTATACATTTAAACAGATTTCACACTAGGAGCAATAAATTGATAAACCAAAACAATAGAATTACAATAACCATGTTGTACATAAATAATATAATTCTTTATATACTACTGGACCAAGCAATGCTTCGCTATTGCTTGATTTAGTTTAAAGAGTAGTAAATTTATTCCATTTCGTTTAATTTACCTAAGTAATCGAATTGCAAAATCGTTTTTATGCCACTTAATAATATACTACACAAATTTAGATGTATAGTTTAAACAGTAATAATACAGTAAACCATTACCTAATCTAAAAAAACTGATAGTTGTGAAGAATTGTAAAAAACCTGATTCTAAATTGGCCCAATTGGTTGCAAATAAACGTGTTTTGGTTCATTGTAGGCCTAACCTAAAATTAAGTTCAGTTTTTTATCCAACTCAGCTTTTTTATGTACATTATGTAACAACCAATGTTTGAATTGAATTAAAATGTAGTAAGCATTTTTAGTTTATTTTTGTTTTTGTTTGTTTTAAGATGGTCAATCTAATCTAAAAAAA
>JAGFPH010026665.1:0-10327 GCA_018207615.1 Philaenus spumarius
GTGGCTCGTTTTGGTTCCGCTATCCATTTCAGATCCACGTACATTTTCTTTGAAGAAAACTAGGTTAATTCCTCAATCTAACTTATTCAAAAATATCTTCTTAACAACCAAATCTTTTATTCCCTCTCTTCTTCTCTCTCTTGTTGCAACATCTGTTTTATTTTTATTTTGTTTCTTCTTCTTCACTCGAGTTTTAATTTCATGTGATTCATCTAGTACCGGTACTTTATTTCTTTATCTTCTTTTTTTTTATAATTCAAATCAGATATTTTATATGCGCAATTTATTACTTGCTTTCTATAGTCTATTAAAACTTGCAACTAGAATATTTGTATTGCTATAGTACTTCCCTTAAAGGGCCAATAACTGTATCTCTTATCCTATTATATGCATACCAATTTTTACAAAATAGGCCTAATGTTTTTTTATTTCGAATTATTGCAAAATAGTTTAACTGAACGGAAATGATTTGGAAAATACGTGAGCGCACGTCTCCCGAAAGTGTGTGGGCAGAGATTTTTACCACGTGAGTTCACGAGTGAAATCCGTGATGTTATGCCCGTGATGTGAGGTGACAACAATGTAATTCTAGTCCATTGAAATACCATTCAAAACAAAACATCCCACACTTTTAGCCCGTGACAAGAGATGACATGAGTTCATTGTGTTTTCACCTTTACATTCCTTAAAACTTACCGTAACTGAATATTCAATAATAAGTTCGATTCAATTTTGTTCAGTTCTAAATCGGAGGAAATAGTGTAAATTATTAACAATGGTTCGTTTTCGGTTCAGTTCTTTGTTTTAAGGAGAGCGTGCCTACAACAACACAATTTAAGATTAAGCCTGGTCTGAATCAACACATGTCTCTTGAATGAATTTACATCCATTATTCATTACTATTGCAACAATTTGAACAAATAAAAAAATGTAGAAACAGTAAATCTTATCTTATATAATAATTCAGCATAGACTTAAACGTTTGGTGACCCTATTGATAACTATTTCTGGAGATCTACCGGGCTGATTTTCGTGCGGTTTGTTTTAAATGAAAGAAAATGTAGCCTAATTATTATCAAACAACTATGAAAAATCTATTTCATTTTATCGTTATATTTTAATCGTGCACTTTTCTGTTGTTGTTTGTTTTAGGTTACAAACCTATTGATACATATTTCCAGATATTAATTTTACCCTAATACATTTTTTACTTTCAACTTATCTAAACAGCCGACCTCGGGAGATATCTTTTCAACACATCACTTTTTAAGTTAGGTTAACAATATATAAGCAAACAAAATCAAAGCAATTAACGAAAACATTACCGTGTTATAATACAAATATCTGTTCCGTTTTCGAAACATATTGCAGTATAGGCTTATCGTTTCCTTTTTCGGCTAGTTAACAATATCTTATTCCATGATAAACGAAATGATTTATATCGTCTATAAATCATTTATAACTGAATTAAATCTGACCGAGTAGGCCTACTTAAATTATTATCAATACCATTTTTTGTGTCGTTTGTCTGTTTTACTTTCATTAATTGTAATATTAGTAATATATAAGACAGTATATAAGGCCTCGTTTATGCACTAGCAGTCGACCGCGGCGGCTACCCACTCGTTTTTTAAACACTGTGGTGGGGGAGCAAGTGCTGCCAACTGTTCTCCAGTCCTGTCAGTCTGAAAAAGTGTTATAAGTGTGCGATGGACACCGGGTAGGTTGGCAGCACTGACATGGCGGGAGCGGTCAGTGCTAAAATATTTAAACTTAGCACGTTTCATTCTCGTCTTGAAAGGGAGGGATCTTGAAGGACGAAGGAGTGCCACTGCACTGCCCCCTGCACCAAACGTTTACCTTTATAGCACCGACCGGCGACCGACAACCGACAATAGTTCAAAAAATGAAATAGCCGGCAAACTCTCGAGTTTTGTAAGTGCTGGTAATAGAGTCCCTTCCCTTCATTCCGTGGGAAAAGAACTTTTATGATAGGGGAGAGGCGAGGAGTGTTTACACAAAAATTAAGCTTTAAAAACAATAACGCGCAAGTCTTAAGGCTAAACATCCCTGAAAAAGTTGTGTTTTTGGCCCGATAGATGGCAGCACATCTGCGGCAATTTTGTACTACGAATAATTTCCGTAATTATTATCCGATTTTTGTTTTGTAAGTTATTTTGTAAATGATATGAATAAAACATTCACGCTATTGTGATGATTTCTTTTTAAATTTATTTATACAAAAGTTTTGTACAGATTTTTTTTGCTGTAATATTTTGTTTAAATCGCAGGTAGTCATTTTGTAAATACAAATTTTAAAAGAATTTTGCCGTTTTCAGATATTAAATCGGTCAAATGGTCGTATCGGAATCGTTTTTTAAAGATATTATCATTATTTCTCTCACGCTCCGGTCCCCTCCCCCCCCGCAACATCACCCCCCTCCCACCAGCCAGCCTCTCTGCCCGGTCTTGCAACTGTAGCTTTCGTCAACTCACTCACTACTCGCATTCATACTCTGGCCGAACACACCTACTAGACTAGACTACTAATTACGACAGGTGTTTGTTATCTGTTAAAAAGTATTTTCTGTAAGTCGAAAAGAGACTTCTAGAATAAATATAGAAAAATATACAGTAGGCCTAGTTCAAATTAAAGGATTTATGAAAGTAGGCCTATATACAGGTTCTTTGGCCATACATTATTCAATAACACCAGGGTATGAATAATATTACCCTATAACGTTAGTTATTTGTTACAAATAAAACTTATATTTTAATACATGAAAACGAGAAATAAATCAAAAATGAATAGTGCAAAATACCCATTTATTACACGTGATAATCATAAAATGGACTGTTTCAATAATACAATAAACATTTTTCCAAGGATATACGGGACACATACGGTACATATTTTTATCTTTAATACTATTTGTAACTATTCTCTCACTTCTCTAACTATTAATGCCATAATTTAAGATAATATATTATCTTTTAATTTGTAATTTGCCTTTAAACTTAAGTAATACGTGATGTGACACCCGTTACATTTTTTTACAAAAGTTAGTATTACAAAATGAACAAACACCTTAGGAAAATAATTTTACTGTAAAAGTAAGAGGTTTTGTTTCCCTAATGTTTTGGTATTATTATTTTAATTTTAGTTTTATAATTTAATGAGTAATTCGCGTAACGGGTGTTACATAATTTAATGTAACGGGTGTTACAATTCAACACAACTCACAACCATTCAGTGTTTAGTATATTTATATTCATTTCAAGTAGAATTTAAATACATAGCCCTATTGAGAGTTTATTAATTTTGGTAGCAACACTTAAAAAGTTAAGAATGATATGTTATTTTAAATAAAATTGAACACGATAACACCTTCAAATTTCATACTGCGAATTTCCTATTTGTAATTCCAGAATCAATCTTTTAACTTATTTACTGGGCAATGAATGTTAGGCGTATCAAATTATTTTATTTATCTTTAAAGTTTTAATTCTATTACTATTACATCTCATAATTTTTTTTCTCACGATAAAATGATGAGTGACGTTGTAAAGTGTCAGCAGCATTTGCAAAAAGCCAGAGAGTGAGATAAAAAAAGAAGAGAAGAGAACAATACACTAAAAGAAGTACAACTTGAAAAAAAGATCCTAAGCAGAGTAAAACAATGTAAGGAGAAAAATAAGAAGCGCAATTATCATCAATATCTCAGATTTCGCTGGGATATTAAATATCATATTCTGAGAGATGACAAATTTAAGAATATTTTTGGCAAATTACATCAACCTACAGTAGCCCAAAGGACATTTTACAATTCTTTAAGAGTTTCCACTAGCAGTTGATATTTTTGAAAAATGAATGCGCTTATGAAGTTCCAAATTGTTAATTCTAGAATTTGATTTAGCGATTATTTTGTTTTTATTTAAAGTTTTAGGCCTATTCTATTAATTCTTGATAGGGGCATATATAAGACTGATCTTTAGTAAGTCTAATTCATAATAGGCCCTAAGGCATGGTATAAAAAGTACTGAACTATATCCATGTAATGTATTAAGTATTGTAACAATCCAAAATATATTTAAATATATAGATAGGAAATTAATTAATTAATTAATTAACAAAAAAATATTGAAGAAAAGATACGAATTTATATTGGTGAAATTTTTAGATGAAACTGTATCTTATTAAATGTTTGATTAATTTAACATTGAATACTACTGTCAATAAAAAAGTTTCATATATCTAGGCCTAAACGAATGTTAAATATTGAGAAAATATAATTGGTAAGAATGTTCTAATTTATAACCTCATTTCAATTTTGTTATATTTGTTCTCCGATCTGCCAAGAACCGAAACTTTTATATTATAAATAAACTGATAATGCTTTTTTTTTATGTGTATAATAATTTATGTGTGGACAATTGAACTTGGTGCTTCGATATAGACTTGTGCTCATTCTATCCACATTACCATTTATCATATAATAATTTTCATTCGTCCTTTGTTTATCCTAAAATCACTTCTTGTTTTGAATATTATTTTATTATATATATATTTCTTTTATGTTAAATTTTTTTCTTGGAAAAATACGGCACCAAACCCCTCCCCGAAGTTAATTTATCTTTGTGTTCCATTCTATTTTTATAACATTTTCCAACTTTCATAATTTGTTTTAAATTTGTGTTACTTGTATTCACCAAATATTCTGAAATAAAATATAATTTGAGTTTGTATCAAATTATCATACCTTATTTTCTTAGAAAATATTAACAAATTAGTAGCAACAAATAAAATAGTGAGTTATTACAGTATATATTTGTTAAATATAAGTTTTTTTTATGAAATATAAGTTTTTATTTCTTATAGTGATCAAAGAAACCTCAATTATACTTCTTGTTGTTATTTGACACCTTGTTATTACAGTATATATGTTAAAAATCTTAATTTATTAACTGCGTAACACCCGTTACATTTTAATGTAACACCCGTTACACAAGATTTAATTTTATGTTTAAAAAAATTGAATGCCAATATCAATTTGAATTACAATTCCATTACATACATTTACTGTGGAATAACTCATATTTTTTTCAAAATTTTACAGTTTTAAAATTCTCAGAGTTTTAAGAACATTTACATGAAGTTCAACTTCACTACCGGTATCCATTTTCAGTAACACCCGTTACACTCCTTTTTTCTATATTTATATTCGTTAACATTTACTAAAAGTCATTATACATTCCCTCTTTACGAAGCGTTTATCAGGGTGTCATTTAAACAAGAATCTTATCCAGAAGAACCAAATTATGTTTTTAAAATACTGTACTAATATTAACCTCCGAGATTTAGCAGCGAGCAGAGCTAGAGGCCGTCTGCGCTTCTTCCTCTTCGTTGAAAGCCGAAGTTGCTTTTTAGATTTTGTTGTTCCTCGGCGATCCATTGAGAAAACAAATGTTAAACGAAATAACGTTCTCAATAACAATAATTACAAGACGACGCAATAGTACAACAAAGAAGAATCGCGGGAGAGCACATGGATGGAAGCGCGAGAAACCGTCATCCAACTGTATACAAGCAACATCTGAGACGCGTGGTGGGGGTAGAGGTGGCGCGAGTGAGTCACAGCGGCACTGCACCTGCTTCGTGTCACTCTCGCGTTTGTTCTCATTACTGTAAATGTATAAACAACGATACCGACTAAACCAGCCAGGCGATTTTAAAAATTAAAAGTGTAAAATTAATTAAAAATTATTGTCTTCAAAATGACTACCTGCGATTTGCATTTTTCGTTTTGTAACACAATTATTTTTTTATTATTTTTTAAACCAGCAACTTAATTAAAATTTAGCTTCTTTGGCGTGAATTCTAATCTTATTCCGTTCACAAATCAGTTTTGAAAAGGAACATCGGACGAAAATTCCACCAATAAACACCAATACAAAATGACTCCATTTTAGAGCTGCGCCGTGGTGGCAGAATTTGGAACTAATCCTGAGATGTTTAGCCTTAATAACCGGAGTAAATGTTGAATAGATTTTTTGTACATTGAGTAAAATTATTAAAAGTTTTGTTTTATAGAAATTAATAAAGCTAAATCCATGTTTCTAAGTTATAACAAAAATAATAAAATCCTAGTTCATAGTAAGCAGTAGTTGAATTAGTTCAGCTAATTAACAAACAAACATTTTTCAATAATTATACTAATTTCGTACTCATACTTACCTGGTCTGTAATATTGGCTTTTGTTAAATATAATTGTAAAATGAAAATGTTATGGGTTAACTGCCGCCATCTTGAAATTGACAGTAAGTCAAACATCTTTAATTGGTGTAACTCTTTTGATCTATATTTATTTTCATTTAGAAGCTCTTAGCTATCCTCACCTCCAACATTGGTCTGTAGGGCACTGAGTTAAACAAAATATATTTAGACTACTAGTTTCTTCTGGTGTGAAATAGTGACATTTCAGATGAAACCAACTCAATAAACTTATTAGTTCCTTGCTACTTGCCAAGAAGTTAATCCAGTAAAAAATTTGAAGTGGAAAGTTTTTGTGTAGTTTTTTTATGTTGTGTGGTTTACTCTTTATCTTCTTGGGGTGTTGAATACGAATCTGAAGTTTCCCAATACAAATTATTCAGCAAATATTAGAAATCACCAAAAAAACCACTAACAATTTTTTTTTTTTGCTACAGAGTTTTATCAGATTTTTTCAAAATATAGGATAATGTTTATAGTATAATGTTTATTTTTCGTGCTATGAAAAAAGTCTCTAACAATATATTTTTATAATTTTCCAAAAATTACTGATTTTTGCTGATTATTTAACTCTGGAAATTGTCTTGTCTTTATTTTAATATAAATGATCACTTTTACCTAAAACGCATAGTAATTTATAAGCCAAAACTAAAAAGAATAGTGATTTTTAGTGGTTTTTATGTTGATTTCTCATATTTGCCGGAACAATTTTCTTGGACTCAATTTCAAATTCGTGTTCAGCAACCCAAAAAACATAAATTAACCCACTAAAAACAATTACACCAAAACTTTCCAATTCTAGCCCTTTTTGAAGACCATTTTGATCGACTAAGAAGGCTACCCCGTTTCTGAGAGCATAATCGTCGAAGTGCAGAAGATAAAATTAAAATTATATCAAAAGTTATTCATGTTGTTTTTGTTGATTTGTTATGGTGGCCGAATCGATTATTTGTTTTAACGGAATCATGATTTTTTGTTATATTTTGTTGTTTTAGGCTACAACTGAACTTTTATCGCTTTTTTAACTTCGTGACATTTTTTTCAAACCCAACTCATTAAGAGCCACCTATAACTAAAAAATGTGTAAAGTAAGCTATTTAAGCAGCTCTAGATTAAACACAATAAGATGTACAGTACACGAAATATTACAGACTTCATTTTTTTATATCTGTATTCTTTGTACATTAAAAAGCCAAATATTATTAGGCGTAAACAAAAAATATGTACAGAAAAGAAGTAAAAAAAAAAAAACATGAGGAACAATAAAACCTACACATTGATACTATTTACAAGTATTACATAAATAAACTTTTAACTTATTATTTAAAAAAGTACATCAGTAGCCTACGTTTATTCATGTACCTGTATCGGTAGTAGTGCATTGTGTCTATTAATATTAATGACAGAATAAAACACCAAAGACAAGATAAACTTTTCCTGAAAAATCAATGTCTATAAATTCTTAGAAATAAGGAAGGTTTTTATTTGTATCGCTACTGATATTAAAATCAGCTGCTCTCAATAATTTAGTTAGTGCTGTAAACGTAAACTATGTTGTCATTGTACTCCAGAAATGTTATTAACAAACGATAGGTTATTTTGAAAAAAATATATGAAATTTATTATTAATAAATTATTAATATTATTAATATTAATATTTTATTATTAACCACAGTGTGATTAAAAGGATCGTTCGTCACACGGGCCAAAAGTGGCTTTTCGATCCTCGCTCATTTTCTGACTTCGGCTTCGCCTTTGTCGTTAAACTTGAGCTCGTATCGAAAAGCGTCACTTTCGGTCCTAGTGATGAAATATACTATTAAATCATTTTTTAATAACGGCTTATTATTGCAGATACTGTACCGACTAAATTTAACTACAACTCATATTTTCAAAAAGGCCTGAATCGTATAAGAAAGGAAATTAAGTAATAATGTAATTACACTAATGCTTCATCTTCATTTGTGCCTGTTTCATGTTAAAAAAATTCCAACTATTAATAATGTCCTAATAACTGCATTAGGTAAGCTAAGAGTGCATATCTTTATATATAATACGTGAAGCAGATTTTTGTGAACACAACTCCTCCCTTATTTCTGGACCAAATTTAATGTTTGAGTTGTCAAAAAATTCGTCTTATTTCGAAGTTTTGCAATAAGGTTTTAGATGTAAACAATTCTTATCCTTAATGGCGTGAGCTAATCTCAAAGGTCGGGTTTTCCCCACAAGATTAACATGGAACGAATTTAAAAAACATTTCTATACAAAACAGCTGTTTATAATAAGAAATAAACTAATCCAGCTGCTTTCTTGGAGGTAAATCATGATTTTTAAATAACAGATACCGGTAATATAATTGATTCGGATGTCCAGCTTTTAGTACAAAATCCATATTTTAAGTTAGGCCTATACTGAACCAACACATGTTTCAACACACATAAACCAATAAAAACTTGCTTTAAGGAATGTTATATCCTAATTAAAAATAAATAATTCGACCACACAGCGAAACCGCTGACGTGAGTTGAGCGAATTTCCAAAACTAAATTTATAGGCCTATGTTTTAGGTCTTCAACCAAAAGTTTGGGAAATAGGTCTACTCACGGCGGTGCTGAATAGCTGCAAGGTTCGCACGCCATTCCGCATATTGGGAGTATCTTCAATACACAAAGCATTGCGTACTTCGCCACCATCTCCGTATTGGGAGTATCTTCAATACAAAATGCATTGCGTGCTTCGCACGCCAACCCCACGGTAGAATCCACCACATGGCTTTGAACCGGGTACTTGTATGGTATTTTTGATCGATTTTGGGGGAACCAAACAAGTTATAAGGTCACGTAAAAAAACAAAATGTGCAGAATAACAACTTACATTTATATTTGTAGAAAAAACTCAAAAACAAATTCATTCTCGTAGGAAAAAAATAGTACTTCCGGTAACTAGTTGCTTCCGGTTGTTGGATTTTTTGACTAACGAACTCGTCCGAGCGACATCGACAACCAACATGTGTACCAAATTTGAACCAAATCGGACTTAAAATGCGGCCGCTAGAGTGCGAACACATATATACATATAAATATACATATATAAATATTTATGAATTTTAATGACACCCCAAAACGTGTTATGGGGACCATGATCGGTGCTCATTTGCTGCTCCCGACCTTGGGTCTTACCATAAGAGCCACTGCAATAGCTCATTTTTCCTTTGGAAATTCGGTAATAAGACATATATAGTAGAACATATAGTAGACCTATTTATTGATAATATACGGTAATTGATAGAGTACAGTAACTTTTTGGTTAGGTTTTTGATTAAGTGTAAGCCTACATCTGAGACATACTGGTTCTTTAAACCTTTATTATAACTGTTGTTATAAAATATATGAAATAATTTGATTTTAACATTTAACAGGATTTACCATCTTAGTTTTGAAGTTATTATTAATCCTACACCTTTATTATAAATAAAACATAACATATGTTTTTAGAAGCTTCCATCAGGGGTTGGCGTGCGGATCACGTTGGGTTATCTCCTAGTAAATTACGAATATTGGTAATCTGATAGATATAATCGGTCAATCGGAAAAAAAATCTTAGCAACTTTTAATCACAAAAAATATTTTACTATCAATTAATAATTAGTTTTATTTTAATTTTTAAGTTTGTGAAATTAAATAGGAAAGGAAAACTTTTCTTACTGAACTTATGTTTAATACCTAATTTTAAATTTAATGTGTTCGAAATATTATTGTTATAACGGTTTTTCATAACAGTATTGTCTTTGAATTTGTAAATAATTACAAATGTTATATTAGTGACGAAATCTCAGATTTTATTATATCAAATGATGAAGATACGATGATGTAATCCTTCTTGAAGCAGAGAGGGGAAAATTTTAACAATTTCACATCAGTCTTGTTTTTCTGTATTAAATAAAGGTAGGGAGAAAAGGAACTGTCCCCACCAACCAGGACTTCGCCATAACCAATGTTTTATGAAAAACCTGTAACACTGACAGCCATGTAACAGAGATGCTATATGATAAAAATA
>JAGFPH010026666.1:0-10326 GCA_018207615.1 Philaenus spumarius
GGATAATAAAGGGTTTTTGGAATTTATTGAATTGTACCGGGAGAATATTTGTTTGTGATCACAAGTGATGCAATTTATGCAAACTGACATGTTTTTGAGCATCTTCGCGTCACAATAGTTCAAAAATAATTTCTTAACCTATTGAAAAACATAGGTGAATGTTTACTATACACTAAACAAAATTAGGCAGTTGTCTACTATATTTAAAAATATAGGTGATTGTTTAGTATACTGAAAAATGTAGGCGATTGAAAGTATACTGACAAAATATAGTAGATTGTTTAGTATAATGAAAAAATAAAGGTGATTATTTAGTAAAGTAAAAAAATATTGGCGATTGTCTACTACGGTATATTGAAAAATGTAGGCGATTGTCAACTATACTGAAAATATATAGGCTAGTTATTGTTTTCTATACTGAAAAAAATATAAGCGGTTGTCTACTATATTTTAAAAAATTAAGTGATTGTAAGTATACTGACAAAATATAGGGAATTGTTTAGTCTAATTATTTGCATATAGTAATCGCTGTACATTTTTATACAACTACCACAATGTAGGCCTACAAGGAAATACGACTGAATTGGAATGATTTCTTGTCGTGGAGTTGAAAATTTGAGAACGTTTTGAATAATGTAAATCAATGTGTACATTTTTTATTTATTACTAGGGATACCCCAGCGTGCTCCGCACGCCAACCCTGTTGGAACTTTCTATACACATAATTATGTTATATGTTCTTTATAATAAAGATTTAGGATTAATAATAACCTCAAAACTAAGATCGTAAATGTCCAAAATGAAATTATTTTATATTATAACATCAGTTATAAATAATAAAGGTTAAAAGAACTAGCAATGCTCAGGTCTACATTTTAATAAAATCCTAACCTAAAATTTAGAAAAGTAAATAATGGATTCAAAGTTTAAAATCAGCTGTTAATGGAATTATTATTAATGGAAACGTTAGTTGGATCGTAAGTTGGATGGTAAGTTGGATCGTGAGTGGTGAAACGCATCCTACTTGCAGTCCAACTCGGTCGTCCTACAAATCGGACCGTGTATGGCTAGCTTATCAGATAATTTATAGCTGTTAGCACCAATATTTCCATTAACAGCTGATTTCTAAATTTGAAGCAATTATTGCTGCATTTCTAGCTTTTAGGTTAGGTTTTTAAGTGTAGACCTGAGCCTTGCTGGTTCTTTTAACCATTATTATAACTGCTGTTATAAAATATAAGAAATCATTTAATTTGAACATTTGACATTATTTACCATCTTAGTTTTGAGGTTATTATTAATCCTACACCTTTATTATAAATAATGCATAACATATGTTTTTAGAAGGTTCCGTTGGGGGTTGGCGTGCGGAGCACGCAGGGGTCTCCCCTAGTAAAAAGATTAAGCGAGGAAATTCTTACGCACTTTTATTGCGACGATGTAGACAACAGTTGAGATTTTATTTTGTAGGCTACTTGAAACTTTTTTGTAGCCTACTTATGTTGTAAACGGAATATGCATTTGATGTTTTCATATTAATTAGTAACGCAGTTATATTGGAAGAGAAACAAACCGCTTAATTGGTTTAACGTTAAATTAAGTACACAGAAGCCATTTATGAAATTGCATACTGTGTTTGCGTGTTGATGTAGCTAAAGTGCTTGCAAGTTAATAACATCCTTGAGGGAACTCAGTTTTAATTGCATATCCAAATATTTCTTTTTTAATCGACATAGTAGAAAGGGGACGGATAGATTTTTCTTTTAATTTCTTAAAATCAATGTTATTATTATTGACCTCTGAACTCCTTTTCAGTAACGGAGCCAAAGTAATCCGACTTTTTGGTAGCTGGCCAGATCCGACTTTAAAGACGAATCAAAGTTAAATGTATATTAACCAAAAATAAACGGTACCAGATAACTGCCACATACTTTCTCCCAGTTGAAACTTTATAGCTTCCCAAGAGTAGCATAGGAGGTGGTTATTAGCGAATTTCCATAGGAAAAATGAGCTATTGCAGAGGCCCTTATGGTGAGACCCAAGGTCGGGAGTAGCAAATGAGCACCGATCATGGTCCCCAGAACACGTTTTGGGGTGTCAAAAAAATTCATATATATGTATATATGTGTTCGCACACTAGCGGCCGCATTTTAAGTCCGATTTGGTCGAAATTTGGTACAAGTGTTGGTTGTCTATGTGGCTCGGACGAGTTCGTTAGCCAAAAAAATCCAACAACCGGAAGTACGTTTTTTGACCGGACGTAACTACTTTTTGAGATTTATACTACGAGAATGAAATGTTTTTAGAGTTTTTTCTAACAATATAAATGTAGGATGTTATTCTGCGCATTTTGTTTTTTTACGCGACCTTATAGCTCGCTTGGTTCTCCCAAAATCGACAAAAACGTAAAATACCATAAAAGTACCCAGTTCAAAGCCAAGTGATGCAAACTCGCGAGGCCACTAGGAGGAAACAAATTCTACTAATATATTGCGTACACACAGACAGCTGTTCAACGCCTTCGTGAGTAGACCTATTTCCCAAATTGTTGGTTGAAACCCTAAAACATAGGCATATAAACTTAATTTTGTAAATTTGCTCAACTCGCGTCAGCGGTCCAGCTTCGTGGTCGATTTATTTAGAATTGCAAAAGTAGGGCATACCATGGAAAATATTAGATGCATGTAACACACATCCCCATATTATATTATTATTATTATTGTTTAAACTATTCCATCGATTTCGAACAAATTTGCACCAAACATGTCAGTTAGGCCTGTATAGATGCACGAAAAAAGGTTTTGAAAATTTTTGAAAACAACCCCCTTTTTGGCCAAAACCCTAAAAAATCAGTTATTATTATTATTACCTAAACGAGAATTTTTAGAAAGGTGCGGTTTTTGCATATGGTAGGGTACATTAAGGGCTACAAATAAGCCAAATTTTATCAAAATCGTTAGAGCCGTTTTTGAGAAATTTAGATTTTTCTCGTTTTTTTTTGCCATTTTTGGGGGTAAAACCCCTTAAAGGAAAAACGCCTGGAGATATTCCAGAACTACATCTACATACCAAATATCATCAAAATCGTGGTATGGTCTCCAGCTCTGTACACATTCTAACAGACACACGGACAGACATCGCCAAAAAAACACTTTTTTGGGTCCAGGGAGCATCAAAACAAATAATTCCACTAAAAATATTTTTGGGTTCAGGAAGCACCAACACAGACAATTCCACTAAACATTTTATTGGGGTTCAGGGAGCACCAAAACAGATAATTCCACTAAAAATATTTTTGGGTTCAGGGAGCACCAACACAGATAATTCCACCGAAAATTCTAATTCGAAAATTTGGACGAAAACAATACTTTCTCCATATACTACGTATAGGGTGGAGAAAGTGAAAATTAAATAATACGCATTGTAGTTTAATTACTTGGTATATTTTTAACTTCCCGCTAAAAGAAAATTGAAAATTTTCTAAAATCGGGAAGTTATTGGTTTCACCCCGTTTTTCGAAAATCGAGTATTCATCAGATCTCGACGTTTTGAGGTCCTAGGAATCTTCCCTGACCACTCCCGAGAGGGTGTCACCCTGTCTGTATGTAGGTGTGTGCGAGGGTGAGTTTGTAAAATGGTAGAACGGAGGTCCTGGCATAAACCATTAACAGCAGAAGCGAGGTCTTGTGGAAAACCGAGGTCCCAAACCCAAGACCTCGGTTTTAGATAAGTGCAGTTTTGCATTGTACATTACTAAAATATCATTTTGGTAAGTTTTTTTCAAAATCTGAGCGAGACCTCGGTTTTCTTTACAGTACTGGTAGAGTGTTATGGAGTGTAAATTAGTTCGAAAAGTGTTCGCACAGAATGCGCTACATTGAACAAAGTTAAAGCTGTAAACGGATGTAGGCTATTTGCCGGATGCCGGACTATTCCTTCGATTCATTTTCAGAAGTTTTGTGGGTTTCGCAGTTCGCTGCATATTTATAACTTGACTGCTTCATTGCTCGTAATAAAGTCGAATAGATCCCATTTATATTTTATTAACTCAAGTTGTATTTTAAACATAATTAAGTTTTACGCTATTGATAAATTAAGTTTAAATTTTTTGTAAAATATCACATTCAGATGATTATTTTAAATGCATTTGTTCTTAAATCATTATTTTACATCATATCCGTTAAGAAATTATGATTTTCCGTGAAGAGATTATTAAGTAAATCTTAATTTTTACGTAGCGTACAATACATCGAAGACGATTGAAAAAAATTCCTTATTACCATACGTATATACATTTTTGTTGGCAACGTTTGGGCCCATTATGGAGTTTCCCAAACATTGAAAGTGGGTAATTTCAGCTTTTGTATGTTTTGTGAAACCGAATTACATAAAAAATTTCTGGTTCGTGACAGGCCTAACATTTTGAACAAATAAATAAATTAAATTTTCAATGTTAATATATTACTGAGATTCATACGCAACAGGAATGGAATGGTTTTAAATTGATCATACATTACTAAAATTTCACTTTAACGAACAGGCATTATAAAAAAGTCGAACACTAGGTCGTTATTAACTCTTAAGAAGATAAGAAGATATACTGTTTGTGCATATTAGTAAAGTAACTGTTAGCAAATCATGTTCAATGGTTACAAGGTTGCCAGTAATACAATATTCAAATCAATCATTTTTTTTCGCTTATGATTAGTCTCATTTTTAGTAATTATTATCATAAACATTGTTCTCTTCCATTGTCTTCCGCGTTTGATAAATAAATTTGAATAATCTTCCTGTTAGTCTTGATTTCATAGATAATTTAAACAGACAATTAGTCAAATAAATTAGAACTACAAATGAATACTTGTGCTTTGCATTAGGTTTAGGTCTACTAAATTTGTTTTAAAATAGCACAAAATGTAAATAAAATAGGCTAAATTTAGTTACTATTGCATGTGTAAAAAGTGTCAGTAGGCCTATATATTATTTTTATGTCAACCACGGGAATACGTAACAACAGGAATTTTTTTTTAACTTGGAAAATTGCAAGTTAAAACGTCTTACATCCATTGCAATGTATTGCTAACTTTTTCTATATTTTTGTTTGTAAGCTCCTTAATTAATTGTGTTTCTACGAGAAGTGGCCGAACGTTTTGTTGCGGAGGGGGTTGGGGGGAGGACAAAGAGTGATTTTACTCTCTACTGTAAAGGGCGGTTTACACGCTCAAGCCATTTGCGCAAACTGGCTTGTGCAAACGAACTGAATAAAATATTTCCGTTCACACGCTTAGTTCGGTTTGTGCAATTGTAAAGTGAGGAACCCCAAAAATGTTTATCAGTTTTAATCAAATTGTTATTAATCAATTTGTATTGTTCAAAATGGAAAATCTGGACGAAGAACTAATACCATGTCGATGAAGATGGTGTTGGTGGTAAAACGACACTCGCAGATTCTGGGCACAACTCGGGGTTTGTTTCATTGTCAGGACTCTGAAACAATATTAATGTGATTTAATATTAATAACAGTAGGCCTAATAGTCCTCGAGCCCAGGTCTTTAAAAAGTTTATGATTACCTAACTCTTGAGACGTCGTATATCTCTTATTTATGAAGAGTCGGACAACATGTTTATTTTCAACAGTTCTCGGTATACCGGGGCATTTTCCTTTGAGACCCCGGCAAACTCATTGATTTGATGCGGTAACAAAATGTATGACCTAAATGTAATCTTTCTTTTAATCGGAAGTTTTTTTTATATAGAAAGCGAAAAACGTTTTGTCGGGCCAATATTATTTGTAATTTCTGCGCGTCCGACACCCCAAACATGGCAAAGTTATGACGTCATACAATTTAGCAACTAACCTTTGATTTTTCAGAATCGTTTACAAAATTTGTATTTATATAAGGAAGAGGTAACATTACCCGACAAAGTTTTCGGGAAGTACTAGTTGTCGGGGTAGGAAAATTGACCTACCATATAATTTTCATTTTGTATGTTTTGTAATAGTATTTAATCTTAGAACCGGCAATGTAACAACAATAGATTTTTGGCATTTGCAAACAATTAAAATATGACTGTTTGAAGAAGTATTTTTGTAAATTCGCCAAAAAATACTATAAACAGTAAACATAACGTATATATCATTTTGTTCGGAATAAACCAGAGAATAAAGAAAAAATTGTTGAGTGATTAAAATACAAACTTTTCATTGAGTAGGCCTATTTTGAATATAATTGGTCAGAAAAATAATTCATTATTTTGGTTTGTAATGAAATAAAAAATAAAAATAATAATAGAGTTTAGAGCTTTGAAAATACTTTTTTACACTAAATGTATCGATTATAAATAATTAAAAATTCGTATTGAGGTTTAAAAAAATTATTTTATTAATTAGTTTTTTTTTACAAATTATTAAAATTGTTTTCAAAATATTGCATTTAATGGCTAAACAGTTAATTTTATTAAAAATTGCTAAAAAATAATTGTAGCTCTTTTTGTGACAAACATTTTTTATTTATAACTTTTTTTTATAGGATGAATAGTTTTTGAGTTATGGTTTTGACACCGTTTTCCAAGATGGCGGCCGTAGCACAGGTTTTTTTTGCGAGGACTTTTAGTATGTTATTACAGTAGCTAAATACAACATACATACCAAATCCTTAGCTTATAAGAGTTTGTTTTTAGGTAATTGGGTGATTTTGGTTTAAAATGACTACACTATAAGGCAAAAAACTGAGGCAAAATGTTTTCAACAATAAGCGATTTTGAGCGCAGATATCTGGCAAACCATGCGAGATAGCCACAAAATGATTAGAATGAATCTTGTGGCATATTTGGTCAGCTTTAGTTTTGTACATTATGGTATTATCGCTGGGAAGATAGTTTCGAGATAAAGCAAAAACCCGAAAAAAGAAACCTTGTACGTGCTTCCCGCCTGCACCCCGCTTACCTCCTAGGATAGGGGACTTTTAGTATGTTATTAATTAATACAAACAAAGTCACCAAATACAGTCAAACATTGTGTTTCTTCCATTTATCTCTACACCCCACTTTTGTAGCATTCATTGAATGGACCATGGTTTTATTTACTAACAATTTCTTATCTTTGTATTGGATGGTGCCAAGTGGGCGTTCAGTAGACTCTGAGACTGATGTTTTCAGTTTAGGATTTTTACCCCCCGCTTCTCTCCTCGCCACCACAAGGTCACCGACTGTACTCGGTCCTTTTTATTAAAATCACACTGTACACTCGGGAGTTTTCTTCAAGGTATAGAAGAGCCTTAACTTATATTTTTAGGAGTTTTCTTTTTCTCCAATTTACGTAATATTTGTTTCCTATAAAAATGTTTGTGTTTTTAGAGTTAGTTTGATGCGTAGTTTTAGACTCTATGGCTAAACAAAATTGATCCTTACATCTGTTCACAAATAAGTAAATAATAATTAACAATTATAGTTAAATTTAACCTATATTGTTTGGAATTTTCGTTATCTCCTAATTTATATATTTGTTTCCAGTCTTTCTGTGATATTTTTTGAGTTTTTAGAGTTAGATTGGTGTGTAATTTAAGAATATAAGCAAAATGTATCATTACGTTTGGTCACAAGTAAGTAAACAATGACCATATTTTACTTTACAAGTAGGAAATAAGACTACGATTGACAAAGAAATATTAATATCGAATCATTCGATATTGCTGATATCGATATTCTCGTTATATCGATACAAGAGCTTGATATCATATCGATATCGAATATCTAAAACTTCCCGATATCGCAACAACCCTAAGTAGCACGACTCTTCCGGCAGTGACAACGACCTGACCTTGACGGACCCCCACCCCATCACTCGTTCAATCTGACAACGTAGCTCTGCTAATATGTTACAGTAGCCTTGCACCTGAACTCTCGCGGCCAAAAACTGACTCCTCAATTATACCGCACCCGTTCTCCTATTACAGTGAGGGCTGGTGAATTTCTATAGTCTGTGATAAGACCAACAATCCGGCAGAACAGTTCAATTCAATAGTTGCAAAATTTATTGGTGGAAAAGGGGTTAATCCAACCAAAAAATCTTTAAAAAAAAAAAAGAAAAACCGACGCGTCAAGCTATGATTATCCCCACTCTTAAAAATTGTCCACACTTAAAAACAAAACTATAATTCCCACTCTTAAAACTTTATAATACGGTAGGTCATTTCTTGAACAAAAAAGAAGTGAAATAAACTAACGCGTAAAGCTATGATTTACTTTTAAATCAATAAAAATTATAATACGATGGATAATTTCTTGAACAAAGAAAATAAGTGTAATAAACTAATGTGTAAAGCTATAATTCACGTTTTGAATAATTATTAATCACATCAGAAATATTAGCTTTCTCATGAAAGTATTAAAATCAATAAAACGTTTAAAAATGAAGACTATTTTATGAAACTCTTTACAGGAATTATTCACAACTCACTTCCACAAGCTACGTGTCCAATTAAAAAATAGTTGAAACGCTTGGCGGTCCTTTTTATTGAAAATCTTCAAAATATTATTCTGAAAATGATCTTTACCTTATCTTTCAAACGTAATTATTCATAAACTCCGCGAAATTGCCATGGGAAATATTATTTATAACTGCATATGACCACCTATATGGAATAAAAAGGAAACGTAGATTATGAAGTGTTGCCGGCCGATATCGTCGAGTCCTTGGCGGTCGAACAGGCCTCTGTTCGCCAGACTGATATTATACCGACCTTGGACATTGTAGAGTGAAGCTCTGAGGATATTTAGGCGAGTTTTCCCGTAAAAGGCATTTACGGGAAAATCGCAAGACGCTGACAGAAATTGGCCCTTTTAAAGGCCAAGAAGTTTGTTGTGGAATTTAGTTCGATTGTGCGATGTGATGTCGGCCATGTTGTGGACCGAGAAGTAGGTTCGGAATTTATACCTGCTGTTTCGATTTGAGTTTTGGCCCTTTTGAAGGCCAAAAATAATGATTGAAAATTATTTCGCTGTTTTTCGCCGGAGTGTATATACGAATGCCGGGGAATCTCACGAAGTATATTATTGGAAATATAAGTAGCTCCGCTACGACAATTTTAATAAAAATTTGCAGTAAAGGCAGATTAAATTTTTTTTCGCGAGTTCTACTGTTTACGAAACTATTAGTAATACTGTATAACCTATAAAAAGTGCTAATTACATAACTGTAACCTTATAAAAATATTTCAAATAATGATTGAGTGTAGTAGTTTGTTATATAAGTTTAAGTAAGAATTGAATAGATTATTGGTTTTGTAAAACTAGATTGCTATATTTAAAAAAAATAATAATTCAATATACACAGAAACGAATTCAATTATGTAAATGTGTTTTATTTTGAATACACAAATTTGAAACTTGAGTGCTCGAAGGATAGAGAGATGTGCTTCGCCTTTACTGAAGCGCTGGTTTAGTACCGGAACAGCCAAGAGGCTAGCGACGTTGCCGTTTTGAACTATGAGTGAGAGAGTGGGGAGATGGACAGGCGCTAAACACTACGGCGGCAAAAAAGGACACTGAGCCTTGTGTTGCCTGCACTGCTTGGCAACGTTAGCTAGCTAACTTCCAGCTAACATATTAACGAAATTACCGAAACACATCTCCCTATCCTTCGAGCACTCTGTATTACTTTGTCCTCTGTGCTTAGAGTTTAGAGTATAAAAACGTTCATACAAACATTCAGTCCCCTTGCATGCCTATAGGATGGACAGCTGGACTTTGAGCACAGAGTCCAAGGCAGCTAAAATACCATTTATAGTGTTTTTTGTATAAACTCTAGTACCGGTTCAACTGAACCAAAATGGATGAAATTGGTATCATTTTAAGCAAAATTTAAAGTGCTTTATTTATCTAATAGATATCTTTTTGATTTGATATGTCAGTTTAGAGTTATTCAAGAAAAACTTAAAATAGCGAATTTGCTCATATTTTGGAGCGCAGCGCCGAGTGCATCGGGGAAAACTTAGGGTAGGGGCACCAATAAAGGAATTCCAGGATTAAAACTTTTGTCGAGAGTTAACTCTTTTAAATGTATTTTTCACGTCATTTGTCTGGACTGTTGTTTTTGTTACATTGGAATTTGTACAAAACATTCCACCTTATTTTTAATGGTTGGACAATGTAATTCTGACGGCTAAAAAAAATTACGTATAAAACAATGCCAACTACAATTGCAGTTGTTATTTCAACATATTTAACAAATACTAGATTATATGCAGGCTAATGAAAATTGATAACAAATAGTTGTAGCTCATGTATCCCTGAGGATAACGACTTTGTCGTTGAAATGCGTTTGA
>JAGFPH010026668.1:0-10325 GCA_018207615.1 Philaenus spumarius
CCTATTTGAAAATCACTTTAATTAGATGTATATTCAAAATGAAATTACTTGGTCTACAGAATTGAAGTTGTTCATACAACAAAGATTGTTACGTGGGAAATCACCTTTTTTAAATACACGAATAAAAAAAAATGCATGGCAAACTCAGACATTCAGAAAGTTAAATTAAACAAAGTTAAATTGAACAAATGCATTGTGAACTCACCTGAAAAACACTGGTTTGATTTTTTACAACGACTTAGGCCTGTATTGCACTATCAAAGTTCTTTGTCAAAGATCTTTGATCAAACCCAAGCAGCACACAATGTATAATATACGTAAATGAGAGGTCATAGTTACATTGATTTTTATTAGTTATCCTAAATTGACAATTGTAAAACATACATTTTATTCATATAGTTGTTCTCAAATTATTTCTTAATTAAAGAAGATTTTTTTAAATTATGTCCATTTTAAGTGCATTACTAACATAGTTTTTACGTATATATTGTACCTTAAATTGACATTTGTTTAAATTCTAAATTTATTCCACTATATTGTTCATAATTTATATTATTAAATGTTGTTTCACAAATTACAACATAAAGTTATAGATGTACCAACAAAAAAAACTTTTGGTTGGTTTGGATGAGGTGCGCAGTTGAGATTATATTATTTAAATATAACTGTTACAATTATATTTTTAGTCTTATCAACAATTAACTTTGCTTTGTTGTAAAATGATTTTTACAGTAAAAATATTTAAAGAAACTGTTCATTTCAATTAAATACAAAATTAGACAACAACATTTTATAGGCCTACACTGTGCTTTTTTGGATCGCCTAAAAATATATTACTATAACATCTGTAGGCTAGCAGGGTGAAATCATTAAACTTGGCCTTTTAACGTGTAATAGTAATTTTACGGAATAAGAGATATTATGTTGTAGTGCAATACTGTTATTTATTTTGTTTTAATAACATTATGAACGTAAAAAATTAAGACTATATTGATGTAAATAATATGTCAATATTTATGTAAATAATACATCATTTCGATATAATTATTACAAAACAAAATAAACGCACACACAGTTTAAATAGTTATTAATTTTATTAATGGTTATTATATTCATATTTAATATATCCAATACTTTTACATTGTCAAAATGAGGAATATTTTATCTTCTCTACTTTTGTTTTTTTCTCTAGCACATAAAGAAATAGCATAACGGACTCGCGCCACGCCCTCGTTTTCAATTCTACATACCGTATTATAAAAGATTGTTTTGCCATCGCTACTCGGTAACCAGATTGTTTCCTTAAAAATCCACCTACGCGCTCGGCGCTAGTGGCGGGCTTTGGTTGTTATGGAATAACCCGCCCACGCTTGGCCACGACCAGAGATAATAATACCAAGAGG
Organism: Philaenus spumarius; assembly: GCA_018207615.1. Taxonomy (NCBI): domain Eukaryota; kingdom Metazoa; phylum Arthropoda; class Insecta; order Hemiptera; family Aphrophoridae; genus Philaenus; species Philaenus spumarius. Next base: position 1,404 of record JAGFPH010026668.1, read on the forward strand.
AGATAGGCAACTCAATGTTATAAGTTGAAACTATCTTCAGCGCTTCTGGTGGGATTGCAGTGGACTAACAAACAAAGTTTTACTAAACGTAGTACGTTGTATCTATTTTAACCGGTATTGTAGTATATAATTATAATTTATAGGCCCACTATTAATCATTACTTTTGCATGTTAAAGCCTTATTCTTTGACTACTAACTGTGAAATTTATTTTTTTAAACAAAAGTTTATTAAATGAATAGAATAAGTGTCATTTAATAATACATTTGTCTATAATTTAAAACACAGTTGTAATCTAAGAAAAATACTTAATTTCAAAAGTAATCACATAATAGGCTATTAGGCTGTAAAAATGAAAATATATGTAATATTTATTTAAATTTATAACAGTTATAAATTAACATATTATTATTTGAAAATAGCTTTGGTAAAAGTATTATTGAAATATATTTGACCACTTATTGTACAATTTGTGCAATACCAACGCTTCTGGTGGGATTGCAGTGGACTAAAAATTGAAACTGTAACATGGAACACGTTTCCCTATATTAGTTATCCCACCCTGGCCACGACCAGAGATAATATTACCATAACTCGTTAGTACAGTTGAGATTTAACAGAGGCTCAGTTAGGTCGTGGACTATTAAGTTTCTGATTCTGTCTCATAACAAGTAGATTCCTGTTCCAAGTTTGTTCATTTTTATGTTAGTTAGTGTAGTATAATGTAGAAATTTGTTCTTTTGTTTCCTTCTGTGTGGTAAGAATAACCCAACTTATTTTATTTTATTTTATTTAGTAAGTTAAGTATTCTATTTTATTAGAGGACAAATTTGTGGTTTTTTTTTAAATAACCTAGGCCTAGTTTGGCCTAGGGTAACATAACATGGGTACCCCTATTAATAATTTGGGGATCCCTGCCATAGATGAAACTGTAGCAGCAGTAAATTCTATATTAGAGGATAATAGATTAAGTACTCCTAATGAGTCAACCTCTATGTTGGTTGAATGTAATAGGCCTAGTGCAGAACTAACAGATAGAAACCTAGCTATAAAACGTTCCCATGAAAATAGTAATTCTGTAACCCCCTTATCTCCTCCATCTAAAAAGGGTAAAGCTGGTCCCAGACTTTATAACCCCAAAAGTATTGGACCTTTTGAAGTTGTTTTAAAAAAGAAAGACAATAAACAGATTCACCCAGTGACAGTGGGTAGAATATTAAAAGTACATCATGAAGGTATAGAGTGTATAACTAGGCTAGGTCGGTCGCTCACGGTACTGTGTAAATCGTACTTGGCGGCAAATAATTTAGTCTTATCTAAATTCCTAGAAGAGTATTTTGTATTTATCCCAGCCCAAAGGGTTGAAAGCATTGGTGTTATATTTGTAGAGACAGACGTAGAGGAAGAGGAAATCTTATTAGAGGCTGTTTGTAGACCGCATGGTAAAATTATTAATGTAAAACGCATAATTAAAACTAAAAATAGAATACCCACTAAAACTTTTTGCGTTAAATTGACATTTGAGGGTACAGAGTTACCGAAGGAGGTTAAATTTAATTATGTGCTCTTCCCTGTAAGAGAATACACATTTCCGGTTGTACAATGCTATAATTGTTTTGCTTTTGGACACGTAGCCAGCGCACCCTGTAACAGAACCCGGAAATGCCGTTTTTGCGCAGAAGATTATCACGAAACTTGCGAATTTGCAAATAGCCCAAAGTGTTGCATTTGTAAAGGAAAACACCCTGCTACAGACAAATCCTGCCCAGAATATATCAGACAAAAAGAAATCAAATTAAGAATGAGTAGTTTTAAAGAATCCTTTTTTGTGGCCAATAAGGCATGCCCAATAACATATGGGGAGGTAGGTCGACGACCAACCTCTTATGCCAATGTGGTACGGAGAAATCCTATACAGACTAAGCATTTTGTTCATAACGCAGGTCTAAACACAAAAAATAGGTATGAAATTTTATCCTCAGATGAAGAGGCTACATTCATAGACAGTGTAATATCAAAAAACCCTAGTATAGTTAAAAAACCCATATATAATAGCAAAGTTAATAAGCAAACAAGTGAATCCGATTTATTTAAATTTAAAGCAAAAGATAAATTTAAAAACAAAGAAAGACTGCCGGATCAATTAAAGGTTAAGTATCAGTTGGATAGGTCAGGTCCTAGGCAAGAAAATAACGGTGCTAGTGAGAATAGTACTCAATCTACACCCCAGACATCGCCTCGTAGCGATAAACGGGATACTCCAAGAAAAGTAGATATACACCCGGTATTTGAAAATAGTCTTTTTAAAAAGAAATATAAATCTTGGGCGAAAGATTTCCTAGGCAGAATTGGCAATACCAATAACCAGTCCTTTAGTTTAGAAAACCTAACTGAGTTAATGGCAGATTTCTGTAACATTATAGTGGATAGTATGGATAGGCCTATAGCCTTGTAAATTAGGCCTAAATAAATATGTTTGATAATTTAAAAATAATGCAATGGAACGCTCAGTCTCTACCCAGCAAATGGGCTGAGCTGAGCTACTTTTTGTGCAGTCAAAAGATTCATATAGCTTTAATCCAGGAAACCTGGTTTAAAACTAATCAGAAATTTAGTATTAAAAATTACGACATCATAAGACAGGATAGGGATGATGGATATGGTGGTGTGGCCATCTTGATCCAGGAGAATATAAAGTGGAAACAAAATTATGATTTGGCTATGCAGGGTAACAACCATATCTCACAGGTTGGAATAACTGTTAATGAATTCTCAGTCCCGTTACACATATATAATATATATATAAATCAGGTTCAGGTAGACAAAGCAATTTGGTCTAATGTTATATTTAAGCAAGATTCTGGGTACAAAGTTTTGGGGGGTGATTTTAATGCCCACCATAAGGAATGGGGCTGTCCTACATGTAGTCCTAGAGGAAATGATATCTTCACAGCGTATAATAATTCTAACTTGATACTTCTGAACCAGGGCGAACACACTACTATCCGTACTCTACATAGACAGAGTAATGCACTTGACTTGACTTTTGCAACACCCCTCTTCGCTAACCTATTAGAAAAATGGGAAGTGGGTAAAGATACCCTCGGTAGCGATCATTTCCCAATTTTTATTACACTGAATGTCCGTCAGATTAATACTACATATAGATATACTAGCTCGTTCGCAATTCATTTGAAACCTTCCGACAAAAGAAATTTTAAAAAAGCTAATTGGGTTGGATTTAATTTATTACTTAAAAAAATTATTGATGCCTTCATCACGCAAAACAGAATAATTTATCTTAGAACCTTTTATAGAATTATTGAAAAAGCGGCGGATATGACCATACCTAAATTAAAAATACCTGTCGGAGGCAAACATGGCTTTACTCCTAAGTCATGGTGGACCCCAGAATGCTCAGAGGCAGTAGCTAGGCGTCGCCTGTCTTTTAAAATGTTTAAAAATAATATGACAATATCTAACTTTGAAAAATTCAAAACTCTACAAATAACAGCCAAAAGGATTATACAGCAGACAAAGAAAGATAGCTGGAGTAGCCTGTGTAATGAAATAACCAAGGTTCCTCTAGGGAAAGCTTAGGGATTAATTAGGAGTATGAAAAACCAAAGTAATAAACATTATAAAAATATATTATATACAGACTTTGAACTGGCTGAACAGTTTATGTCTGAAGTAAATCCGAGCTCAGTCCCTACCCTAAATGAAGTAAATATGCCCGACATCCAAGATAACTTGCATGCTATGAACTCCCCGTTCACTATTAATGAATTAAATCTAGCAATTAGAAGCAAACACAAAAACACTTCTCCAGGCCTTGACTACATTAATTATTCTATGATAAAACATTTTCCAAATAATGCTCTAATGGTCCTTCTGAATTTATATAATGAGATATGGGCTGGGGGCGATTTCCCCCTCGAGTGGAAAACAATAAAATTAATAGGCATACTTAAGCCTAAAAAAGACCCGGACGAGGCTACCTCCTATAGACCAATCTCACTTATACCCTGTTTTACCAAACTATTCAATACTATGGTTAAAAATAGACTAGAATGGTTTACAGAAAAAAACCATATACTGTCTGAAACACAATTCGGCTTTAGGAGAGGAAGGGGATGCCCTGACCACTTAATTCTTCTTATAACTGAAATAGAGCTAGCTAGATCTAAGAATAAGTCAGTCTTTGCTGCATCGCTAGACATCAGCGGAGCATATGACAATGTATCAATTCCTATTCTACTAACCAAAATGTACAAATTTGGCATCCCTGCCATTTTCATCAAACATTGTTTCAAATGGCTATCTGGTAGAAAGATAGTCTTACATAATCAAACTCAAGTTTTAAACAGGATAGCTTACAAAGGGCTTCCCCAAGGAAGTGTTCTTAGTCCACTTCTTTTCTCGATTTATATAGCTGAAACCAATATTTATGTTAAACCAATAGCTACTTCTCTACAATATGCTGATGATATCATAATATTTACTGTACACAAATCAATAGAATCGGCTAAGATAAACCTTCAGTCTGCATTAAGCGACCTTTTTCTAGCCTTCAATAAACTCCATCTCACTTTTAATCCTAGCAAATGTAAGGCTATTCTATTCTCACGACATAGGGTAAATAATCAAAATCCTATCACGTTATCATACCCTGATCATATGATAGATGTAGTAGAATCAATTAAAATACTAGGTATATGGATAGATCAAAAGTTAAATTTTATAAAACACATCACTGAGCTTGTGCAGACCTGCTGGAGAGACTTGAATATACTGAAGGCTTTATCCTGCGGTACCCACCCTGACTTCATGCTATCAGTGTATAGGGGGCTCATTCGAGCAAAACTTGAATACTGCTCCTTTTTGTTTGGCCATGTGGCAAAAAAATGGAGACAAAAACTTGACATCATTCAGAATGTTGCAATCCGATCATGTCTAGGAGCCAATAAGTCAACACCAATTATAGCATTAGAAAACGAAGCAGCTTTACATCCCCTAAATGTTCGTTGGCAATACCTGGCTGACAAAATGATGGTTAAAATTATTTCTGACAAGCTCCACCCTAACTATTCTAATATGTTTGAGTTGGAGCTTCTCACTTCTCACCATAGTTACTGGAAAAAGAAAAGTTTACCTCTATACATAATATCCTTTAGAAGAATATTAGCTCACTTTGACTTGACCCAGCTAGACCACCCATCCAACCCTTTCTTCAATTTTATAGAACCTATATCTTTAATAAATCTAAAAAATCTTACTGTTAATGAAACAATCAAGGGCTTAAATTCAAAAAAGGATAACAGTATACTACAAACAATTCAATTTGCTAGAGCTACAATTGACAACCTGATAAATAAATCATATCCCATATATACAGATGGATCAAAGATAGGCAGCCTTGTTGGGGCCGCCATATGGGACCCCAGTAGACTTACAGGTATTGGGTACAAATTAAACTCTATAATGTCCAGTCTTAGTGCAGAATTATATGCTATATATAAAGCTGTACAGTACGCTTTAACATCTAATTTTGCCCAGAGTTTTGTTGTTTTCACAGATTCTCAGACCAGTCTGCTTTTGATCAAGAGTTATATGAGGTTGGAATCTCAAGAATCCTTTGTATTTAATATTTTAGACATACTATTAAAAAACCCAAGCATCGAAATAGTCTTGCAATGGATCCCAGGGCATGTAGGTTTGTCAGGGAATGAGTTTGTGGATAAGTTAGCAAGAAGATCAGCTAATGACGGACTCATAGCAGACTGTGTCGTACCTAAGAGAGATATCACATGTCACCTAAAGTATTTACAAATCAAGCAGGTTGTAGAGAATTTTGGGAATGTAAATAAAGCTTTGTGGTACAAGGATATACAACCAACAATAACTAAAGTACCATGGTTTAAGGGTTGTAACTGGAGGCGTAAAAATATAGTAACTTTATGCAGATTAAGATTTGGACATGCTAACACATATTCATATCTATATCGCATAGGAAAAGTAAGTTCACCTGTCTGCAAGGAATGTTCTATAGATGAACAAGAATCCTTGCAGCATATATTCTTTGAGTGTAGTGCTTATAATACAAAGAGAACTCAGCTGATTAACAACCTAAGAAAAGAAAATTGGCACCCTCCCTTTATACTAAAAGATATCCTACAATCTGGTAGTTCAAATACTCTAAAAGCGGTAATAGAGTACCTAGGCCTAATAAAGAGGGATTTATAGTTTCGTTCAATGGGATTTGACTTAGAATCACTAAAATTGTAATTTTTAGATCATTTGTTAGATTCCTTAAATCTTTTCTGTTACTCCTGGATCATGGGTTTTATGTATCCAAGGTCCAACCTTTTCGGTTTACCTGATGGACCTCAGGTAAGAAGATTACCTTGTGTATTCCTACTATACATTTTATATCTTGCTAATTTAGGATAATGTTTTAGTACAATAAAATTTGTAGTAACGATACTTTGTGTACCCATGTAGATATTTACTAATTTCCATTTTATGTTGTTCACGCTAGTAATTAATTGCCCTATAGTTATTAACCTAATTGTTTCCCAAGATAATTGTAAAAAAGAGCGGGCATAGTTGATTCAACCTATACACGAAGAATAAAAGAAACCCATGCAAATGGTGGAACTGAGCCTCTATATATATAAGTGGATAAGTGTAATTCAAGTGTTTTTGTGAACTTTTTGTGTATATAAAGTGTTTGGGCTTCATGCTTGTAAGCAAAGCCTTTTGGCATAAGCCAATAAAGCCTTATTTGGCATAGAAGAAAAAAAAAAAAAAAAAAAACTCGTTAGTAGCCATCTTGCTGTGTTGATTTTTCGTTCCTGTTATTAAAAGTCGAGTTTTTCATTTGTCTTCTAGATTGACATAACTTCTAGATTCCTTGAACAGGTAAGTGAAATAATTATTTCCATTATTGTATTTTTATTAGGCCCTTTATTTTTGCAACTATTTTTAAGTTTGGTTTAAACTTCAGTAACTTTTGATAGGTTAGGAAAGTAACATTATTATTGTTTACTCGTCACTAGGTTTAAATTCATGTACAGTAAGGTAAAATTCGATTTAGTTGGAATATATTACACCATTCATAAAGTTCTTAGCAAATGGAATACCATACAAATGATTTAATTTTTCATGAATAGCCTAACCTTATAGGTACCGTATATGAAAAGGAAACTTTGCAATTCAATACTTAAACAGCTTCAATCTTTGGTTGTAAGCTTAGTATTATTAATGTTTGATTTGTTTGAATAGAACTCATTATCCTTTTTGTTACCGTTATTGCACAAATTTATCCCCAAGTTATTAAAATATAGCAAAACAAAAATTGAATCTGCCTCGAAATTGCTCATTGAGTTAGAAACAGCTATGTTATGTTATGCTGGGAATGTTTGAGCATTTATTTTCATGACAGAAAAGATTTTCAGTAGGCCTAAGGGCGTAACTTTACTATTCGACTCTAGCCTAAAATTTTTGCAGACAACGACGATGTTTTACATTCTACTGTTAAATGTTGAATACAGGTAAACATACTGTGACTAAATAGGTTAGGTTAGAACCTTTTAGGTATTTTTTTAATTATTAGAATATTTTTGCATTTCTGTTAGGTTTAGGTTAGCCTAGAGTCGAATAGTAAAGTTCCGCCGGCCTAAGTTATACAGTTGAGGTATGGTGACCAGACGTCCAGGTTTTGCCCGGACAATCCTGGCTCTAAACTCCTGTAGGTCAACTGTGTGTAGGCCAAGGTTGTTTTTTGTCCGGGATTTTTAATGCGTTTTAGGAAAATTCCAATATTTAAGTAAGTTTAAGCGAATATATGATGATTTTATCATAGTTTGCAGTTTCATATCAGCTACAAATTTCCTAACAAAAGGCAAGTTGTACTTAGGTCCTACTAGGGCCTATGTCGAATTGGAAGAGGTTATGTTAGTTGCGAGCAATCACTATTATTGACTGGCCAGTTTTTTAGCTTGTTAGTTAGGTTACACCGTGTTGTATTGTTATTTACTATTTGAAACTAAAGATTGAACTCTGTTTAATTTTATAATTAAAACAGATAGGCCTATGGAATTTTAAATAAAATACCATAGGGCCTAAGTTTTATGCTAACAAATAAAATTAAACAGTACCACATACTGGTCACTGGCACATACTTTCTCACGTAAGTCGTCCTTTGGTCGCGGAATAGGTATCCTCGGCCTGTGGAATTCGCTTCGCTCGCCGGCTAAACTCGGCCTGCGGCCTCGTTCAAAAGTAAGCTGCTTTGTTGCGCTTGCAGCATAAAGCATTGACTACCCAAATAAATGTGTAATAGTGCTTTTGTTCGCATATTAACCGCGGCCTCGGTTGTAGGGAAGCTGTGCTCGCAGCATAAACATTGGCTACCATGTTATATTTGTATTAAAATTAAGTATTATTTGATATATTATTGTGTATAACTTTTGAACGGAAATTTTTTCGGTGATGTGGTTTGTGGCATTGATGTGGTTATTAAATCAAGTTTAGCATGAAAACCAATCAGAACAATTAGTTTTATTTCATGTTGTTTAAAACTCATCAATAATTTTAATGACAGTGTCTCGTGGTGACAGTGTCCTGTAATTCAGGTAATTTAAAGTCATGTGTTGTTAATAGTTGGAGGTGATGTCTTATGCACTCTTCACATGTTTTGTTACATAGGTACATGTAAGTAAATATCACATTTCAGGCTCATCTGAAATCTCCACAATTTGACCTATATGTGATGTGGTTCGGATTACCAATAAAGTAATTGGGGCATATTCCATAGGTTGTTGGGCTATTAGTTATTAATTGTGATCCTTTCAATGGATAAATGTGGCCTTAGTTAAAACAAGGTAACAATAAGATGGTGCCACACTCATTTTACTCT
>JAGFPH010026669.1:0-10325 GCA_018207615.1 Philaenus spumarius
TGTCACAGTACATGTGGCTAATAGTAATTTTGCTTTGGTAATAATTCGTATTATGTTGGTTAATAATTGTAGGCCTATTTATATCGAGGTCGTTATTCAGCACAGTGGGAATATTTAACGGGGCAGTTAATATTGGTGTTGTAGTATTTACTTCACCGTTTAGGCATAATTCCTCTGTGCTGTGCTGTTTTCCGACGTTGACAATTCCATAGCATTAGTCCTTGTAGAGCTTTGTGAATTATTGTGTTCTCGAGCTAGTGTGTGGCATAGGCCTATGTCCAGTTGTTCTTTGGTAGGGTATTGGCTATTTCTATTCCCGTAATTCCTGGGCTGGTTATATTATTATTTTTATTGGAACTTGAATTTCGGTAATATGTTGTGTTTCGATTTCTTGATGTTTGCTCCGGATTCTTAAACTGTTGTGGGGGTGAATTGGGTCTATGGGGTTGATTTGGTGTTATATACATAGGGGTTCTAAAGTAATTTTGTTGAGGTCTGGGTCTTTCATTTATTGTAATTCTGGAATCTCTTCTATTAGGTGAAGTGTATGTTGGATTAAAGTTTTGTCTCCTGGTTTCCTGGTAACCATCTTTAATGTCCTCTCTTTGTAGAAGTAATTCAAATTCTTGAACAGTATTAATATTTTGTACGCGCCTAGCACCTTGTACTAGCTCCTCGAAATGTTCAGCTAAGCAATTTATAATTTCATCCTCTGTCATAGGTGGTTGCATAGATTGCAGGGTGATGACACGTTCTATAAAGTATTCAGCTCGGCTTAGGCTGATATTAGAACAATATTTCTCAACCTCAAAGCGGTGCCGAATTCCTTTTTGAACCTCGCGACTCCAATATTTCCGTTCAAAAGCTTCTTGGAAGTCATCCCAGGTGCGTATATTCACTTTAATTAACATGAACCATCTTGAGGCAAACGATTCTAAACACGATTCAATGATGTCAAGTAGATTAATGGTGTTATTTGGAACTGTATTATAACTGAGTCTCCGTTCATAATATTTCCGGATTCGCCTAAGATGTTCAGTGGGGTTATATTCCCGGCCATGAAATTTAGGAGACGGTGTGTCCATGCCTACTCCATTAATTCTGTTGCACGAAACTTGTATTACTTGTGGGCTTTGATTTTAATCGGTTGTCATATTTTCCTTTAGGCTGTTTAATTTCTATGCATGTTCGTTGATTCGCATGTTCAATTCATTAACTTTATTATCCGTTTGTCCAATAGTATTTTTTAAAGTAGCTGCTATATTGGATTGTACTTTACCACATTCTGTCACGACCATAGCTTGGTTTTCCGTTCTGAATATTTCATTTTGGTAGGAAATTTGTGTATCAATATTCCCTGTATGCACTTCTAATTTCTCATAAATCTCGTCTTTGAATTTTTTATTTTGTCGGTTAATAATGTCGTCTTTAGTCTCTTGGCATCTTTGCTTACATTCCTTGGTCAGTTGATTTCTATTCTTTTCGCTGATCTCTAACATATTAGCCACCATTTCTTCTCGTAAGCCTTTTATCTGAATTGTCATCTCATTTTTTAGTTCGTCGAATTTTGACAAATTTTTTTCTCAAATTTCGTTAAATTTTTTATTTTGTTTGTGGCGAGTTTTGTCGAATTTCATCGATATGAGGTTCAGTATTGTCATCATATCTATTGTCTGCTCTCTCGGTATCACCTACCTCTAAACCACGTCTCTCTAGCTCTTCTTCCCAACTATCGCCCTTATCCCTATCCAAGTTTTCCAGCTGGTGGTTATTTAATAGTGGTACCTGCGACCTTCCATTGTGTCGGCCCCATTCTCTACGCTCACGTCTTCTGTTCGGCGGGAAGAGTGTGCAATAGGTAAGGCTTGTGACTCACAAGCCCTTTGTGTTAAATTAATTTTCGGTCTCAAGTTATAACTGCCTTCTTGATTCATTTTAGTCTAGTAAATTCTGAAATTATTTATTTAATCTAACGTACAATATATATTTACCTATCTAATACACTTATCTCTATTAGTAATGAGGAGTTATTGTTTAACTTTGGAAAAAGCCGTCGCGTTGGGGCGCCAAATGTAATGACTCACTACTATTTTATTTGTTGCTACTAATTTGTTAATATTTTCTAAGAAAAATAGGGTAGGTATACCCTAATATTTTGATACAAACTCAAATTATATTTTATTTCAGAATATTTGGTGAATACAAGTACCTAACACAAATTTAAAACAGATTATGAAAGTTGGAAAAATTTATAAAAACTAGAATATGGTATTGGAACAAATTTATAGAATAGAACACAAAGATAAATTAACTTCGGGGAGGGGTTTGGTGCCGTCTTTTTCCAAGGAAAAAAATTAGATCAACATAAAAGAAATAGGTATATATATATAATAAAATAATATTCAAAACAAGAAGTGATTTTAGGATAAACAAAGGATGAATGAAAATTATTATATGATAAATGGTAATGTGGATAAAATGAGCACAAGTCTATATCGAAGCACCAAGTTCAATTGTCCACACATAAATTATTATACACATAAAAAAAACAGGCATTAATAATCAGTTTATTTATAATATAAAAGTTTTGGATCTTGGCAGTTCGGAGAACAAATATAAGAAAATTGAAATGAGGTTATAAATTAGATCATTCTTATCAATTAATTATAGTATTCTCAATATTTAACATTCGTTTAGGCCTATAATATGAAACTTTATTATTGACAGTAGTATTCAATGTTAAATTAATCAAACATTTAATAAGATACAGTTTCATCTAAAAGTTTCACCAATATAAAATCGTATCTTTCTTCAATATTTTTTTAAAATTAATTTTCGTTTACAATAGGCTTCCTTTCTTAGCTCTAAAAATTTCTTCTTTTTTTAAACATATATGTTTTTCCTCTTTCCTTCTTGACTTTTACCGTATGTAGCCTATTATGTGTATGCATTAAAATGAGATGAAGTATGACATGATTAAAATTTTGTATACTCTATTCCTATAAATTTCGTTAAAATACATTTACAAAGATAATAATAAGTGGTTAGTCTAACATATTAAATTAAAACACTTCTTCTATATACAATCTTTTCTTATAGGCCATCCCTATTTCCTGATCTGAATTTTGGTTCTTTTAGTTTTCCGAATTAATTATATTGCCGTGCGTATGAAAATCATATGTTCCAATGTTTTTTTGAAGAGTTTTGAATAATTTCCGATAGGTGCCGCGTATGTGTGTATTATTAATTTTAGTTTAACGGAATATCAAATCTGTAATAGGCCTATTCTTTCTTCTTAATTAATTAATTAATTTCCTATCTATATATTTAAATATATTTTGGATTGTTACACTCTAAGTTTAAATCTTATTATTATTTTTATATTATAGGCTATATTTATTTATTTATTTGTATCTCATCATTCTGAAAATGTTTGTTTTAATGTATTTTGTTAGTAAAGGCGTTTCTTGGTATATTCAAGTAACGCTGCAGAGAATGAATCTTGGTAAAATTTCATAAAGTAATCTCATCTGCAACGTAACATTAACCCACTAACGGCCATACGACACCATGTTTCACGGCGCAAACGCAACAATCTAGACAATGGCGAAAAATTTGCATATATTTGCATAAAAGATAATTTAACCCACTTAAAATTATCTAATCGTAATAAAACTGGCACCATTGGAAAGGAAATGAATTAAACTTCAATTTTTGTATTTACAACTTTTTCGTAAAACGTATATTTACATACGTAATCATCGTTTTAAAATATGCATATCGGGCTACAGCTATTTCCGCGCGCGAATCTGCATACAATTGTACTGTTAATTCCCACTGTTTAAACGTATTTCTCCGCCTACACTAATATTCCTTTGGCATTTATAACGATACCATGGGATTCGTCATGATTTCATCTTTCTGTTGGTGTCTTCCAATCAGATGTCACAGTACAATTACTGTTTCAGTGAAGAGATACTGTAAACCCTTGCGATTGGACAGTCTCTCAACCAATAAACAGGCTATTTTGTCAACAGATATTGTAAAGGCTACGCCTTATCTTTTGACAGATTTATTGACACCATTTTGTAGAGGAAAGTCTGTAGTTTCGAACGGTGCCAAGTAATCCAGATATAACCGGTTTTGTGATTGTCTAGACAGCAGTGGAAAGTGACGTTGTGGTGAGATCGCCTAGGGCGTTTGTTCCCACGCTATTCAAATGACGCGACCCACATGCACGTGTTGACTCGGGAGTTATTATTCGACTGATGTCTTTTTGTTATTCAGATAAATGTAACTCAAACACTTTTGTGAACTAAGGAAAGACAAGTACACCGTTCTTTTCTTTGATTTATCCTCTACACTTTCTTATAATAATATTTCATTTTTGGTCAAAGCATATATTAGTAAATGACGTTACAATCTAGGCCTAGGTAGGTACCAGTTGTGTACTTGAAACATAAAAACTGTTTTTTTCAAAATAAAAAATTTGAAATTGATAAATGTTTTTATACAGTTCTATTTAGAACTAAATTACGAAACTTTTTTACGCTTACTGTTTACTATTTACTCCATGTTTACTATTTTTTATGTAGGTCTAAAGTTGAACTTTTTCCTTTCGTTACTGAACATTTTTTGTTTCTTGAGCTAATAACTTTTACAATTTCAAAATAAACTAATTTTTAGTGGCATATTTGAATTCTTTGAAGTTTCTTCTACAAAAAAGCTAGTGAACACATTTGGATTGGGGTTCATTTACTATTTTTGGCGAATTTTTAAAAATATGCTTGCAAAACGCTAAAAACGGGCTGGCCAATTTTAGCTTTAACCGTGGCCGTACGTGGGTTAAATAAATAAATACCTTGCTAAAACGGTCTGCTAGTAACTTGACCGCAACGCAACAACATATTACCAAATTAATATTTTCAATAATTTCGTCTGCAACGTTATATCAAATAACACGTGAGAGCTAAAGTGAGCTGTGCTTGCGCAACACGTCAAGTCACCTCTGTGACGTCACATAGGAGGGGGGCGAAAGGAAGGTTGGAACAGTTGGCACGCGCTAACATCAAACAAGTGGGCTAGCCCTTGTATTCTATAGCCCTGTATATCTCCAGCCAATTTGGTGAGTAACCTTCATTTTTGTTTACTTCACAACAGACCTTCAAGCACTCTTTTCAAATTGAAAACTTCCAAATTATCAACTGACCGATATTCATCCACCTCTTCAATCACACAAGCAACAGGAAACTATTTTAGTTTAAGTTCAATATTGTTAATCATTTCAATCATTCCATAAGTATTAATCATCCTTCATTAGCTTAAGCCGAGAATAAGAAATCATTTTGTAACATTGTTTAATAGTAAAGTATTTTATTTGTTTTATTGAAGCACAATAATAACTTGAAAAGGAAAAACATGTAATGTCTCAAATCTCAGCAATACAAAAACATTAATTTATAACAGTCTAGTATTATAGCCTAGAGAACCCTATGTCAAAATATAAACAAACACCAGTAACAATCCCATGAAGAAATGAAAGTCAGATACTAAATTAGAAAACACTATATTTATTATTTATGTAAAATTTGTCAAAGACACTATGCAAGAACTCAAGACGGTTGAAAACGTATTTAAGTTAAGTTATGTCAGCCATATTTGTAGGCAACCAAACCATTGTAAACATGAGTCAAGTAAAAGGCTAATAATGTACCATGTAATTAAAAATTATAAACAAAAACACGATAATCCAATGTATAGAACGTATTCTAAATTTAAGAAAATATTTATGAAATAATTTATAGTTAATTATGTACCGTAGATTATTATTACTATTAAAATATTCACAATAATTAGTTTAACATATGACACCAGTAGTACAACTTACACTAAAATTCAAAAGGAAGTAATTATTTGATCGGGTAAATTAAAAATTATTACAAGTAAATAAATTTTATGCTTTAAACGCAAGAACAAATTAATTCCACAATTGTATTAATCGACAAAGAAATACTTTAGGTATATAAACCATCAAAAACTATTTAAAAGTTACAAAAGACGCCATATTATGAAAACAGCATTGACGTCAGAACGAGTAACTATGGCAACGGCAGAAAGGAATGTGTGACGTAACATCACGTGAACACTATCAGCGAATTAAATGAATGAGCACATATTTCCGGATTCCAACAGAGGCGGAAGTAAAAGAACCAAGCTACATCCTTTGAAAGAGAAGACAAATCAGTGTTAATTGAGAACTAAGCGTGGGTGGACGTAACTAATGTAATGAAGAAGTGACGCCGTTAATTATTTTGTAAAAGTGTATTCAAAAAGTGCAATAACTCAATATTTACCATTGTGTACAACCAAAACCGATAAGTATTAAAAGAACATTGATTAAAATCAATACCTAAAGGAAATTACTTAAAATAAAAACTTTACCTTTTTCTAATCCAATTCCTAATGACGCCATTTCTTAATTGTTAACTTCACGTTTGAAACTTATGAATGCGTATATGTTTGATTGGGATAATTACAGCAGCACGAGTGCCCCTATCCCGAGATTAACTTTGAATTAAAATTAAATCAACTAAATAATTTATTATTGTGATAAAACGAACTTTATTTTATGAATTTTAAATTGTTATACTGAACTGAGCTAAACCGGAAATAGACATTTTGAAATAGATATTCCTCATTATAAATGAAACAAATCAAATTCTTTCCTTATGTCTTATATCAAACAAAATTATAAACCTTATGTATTAATAAATGAATGATTTAATTATATTAAACAAAAATTTTTGTTAAATTATACTTGTACTTATTTGAAAGATAATATAATTGAGGCTGAACTTAGTAGGTTTCAATTGTATTACCTATAGGCTATACAATTATAATAGTAATATTATAAATTGGCTTTCCCAACGTGAGGTTTCTCACAGAATAGAAATATTAAGAAATAGTAATATTATAAAAATTGGCTCCACAACGTGTGGGCATTTAAATTTCAAAGAAATACCTATACAATTATAGAAATATTAAGTAATTATATTATAAACATTACTACCAACCTACAACCAGTTAACTGGCAAAAAAAAAAAATGTAAACTTTTGAACCTGAGATTTTTAATATTCATTTGTACTAATTTTGTATTATCGATTAATAAACCATTGGTAATCCCATTCCACAGTGTATCTCTGCTTATTCTAGATAATCACCGTTAAACATGAGATTGATTACAACATAGCCTACACATTAAAAAAAAAATTACCTTAATTTACACATTAGAATTGTTCTTGACTCTCACACTAGCAGATTGCCAATTGATAGCAATGTGCATTGTTGGCAACACACTAGATACTAAAAGATTTGACCTTCTGTATCAGGTAATAACCAATTTAGTTACTGCAAAAATTTTAGTTTGGATAAATAGGTACTTTTGTATTTATGATTTTAGCAGTCTAGAATACAGTGGAAGGAAAATAACAGAAAATTGCATTGCTCCAATTGCAATAGAAATTAACAAAACAGTTAATTAATTGAGATTATAACTTAAACTTTACCAAAGGTCTTAAAAGCAACCTATTTAGTTTTGTTATTAGTGACTAGAATAAACTTATTTATACTAAATATACTGAATCCTATAGCCTATCTTTAATAACGTATTCTAGTATAGGCCTAATAGCCCAGTAGGTGTAGGTTACAACTACCAGTAATTTGCAATAAGGCTGATATTTTTTTAAAAGTACCTTAAAGTATGTAGATTAATATAAAAAAAGTTTACCCATTAGTCAAGTGGCTCTAGATCGGGTCATTTTCAAGATAACAAGCTGAGACTCAGTATAAATGTTTAAAGTATATATTTTATCTCCTATGTAAAGTTTCAATTCGATATATTAAAATTCAGCTAATTTAGAATGAGCCAACGCTTCATATATGAATGAGATTTCAACTTTTAGTGATTTCCCCTGCTGCAAAATACATACCTGCATTATCGAATTTTTTCCAGACAAACCATTGCTCAGAGGAAAGAAATACATATGACCTTTTTTATTGAAAAATACATCCCCTACACGGTGGTATTTTTTATTTTTATTTATCTTCATCCCAGCTCAAAATATTAAGGAATATCAAAACAAATTTCGTCTTCGGGAAATTGATGGACTGGTAAACTTTTTTTATGTTAATCTACATACTTTAATGTACTTATAAAAAAAATCAACTTTTGGTCTAAAATTACCCTTACCGACTGGCCTATAATGTTATAGGTTATTTACATTTTGTCATACAGTCTATCAGTAACTAATGCTATTAAAATTGAAATAATTATTCAGGCAGTACGGATTTAACTGATAGCATATCATCATTTTACATTTTATAAAATAATTGTCTGCACCTATAGTATTGGACTTACAAGAAAAAACAGGTTAATAATTGACAAATTTAAAAAGTTTTATTCTGTTCAGTCCAAAAATCTAGAATTAAAGTAAAGACTGTTCCTTCCATTAAAACAAATTTTAGTAGGCCACATGAAGAATTTATAACAACTTTGAGTTCACTCTTTTGACAATTATTGTTAAAAATAACATGACATGACTAATAGTTGATTAGTTGTATAGTATTTCTTAGTAAACAATTTTAACTTGTACCACTCCAGTATCACATATTTTTTTGCAGCCTAAAAACGTATCTCAATTTCTAAATCACCCTTTTAAATTCTGGTCACTTTAAATAGTTGCAGTAGCATTGCCAGATTAATCCCATTCTTAAAACTAAGTTTGGTTTTAAAATATATATTAATCAGTAATTTTAATGTTGTATTATTAAACAATTCCCAACTAAATGATTAATAGGCTAGAGGAAATTTAATTTTTTTATAGTTTTCATAGTATTATTCCTAATTAGTTACTTTATTTTTACAGAACTCTTTAGATCTCATTGAAAAATTGAACAGAGATCGACCAAACAAAGACAGTGCATTATATGGTCTAACAAAGTTCTCAGATTTATCTCCCAAAGAGTTCTCCAACCATCATTTAAACTCTCACTTGCATAAGAGGCTAAGGAAACATCCTGAAAGGGTTGTAGGAGCAACATACCGGAGCCATGGTCATCATTCGAACCATATACGTAAACGAGCTGTTGGACAACGTCCAGTTCAAATTGATTGGTATGTTTTTGGATTATTGGTTTTTAATTTTGATTTGTTTAGTTTTAAGTTTAAGTGAAACACAAAGTTCAATCTATTTTTATTCATACCTTACCTTAACCCTAGAACCGGCAGACGGTACATAATGTACCGTCACTCCAACACATTTGTAACGAGTGATTGTATTGAATATTTGACCCACTAAAAATCTTCCAATCTCAAAAAGACAAACACCATTTGAAAGGTAATGTTTCAAACTTTAATTTTTGTAGTTACAATTTATTTCTAAAACGTATATTTACATACGTAATCATCGTTGCAGTTTATTAGTTTTCTACAAATCAATCGGCGCCCGAAAATTCATACAAAACATAACGAAATAACTCAACTTTCGTCAATCTCTAAAGCCCGCGCAGTAGATTTTCTTAGTTAAACCTATGTATCGATGGATTCATCACAATTTCCCCTATCCAAAACTTCCATCCAATCAAAAATCGGACAAATAGTTCTGAAGTTGTGGGCCGTTTTTGTTGACCCTTGCAATTGGTCCAACCAATAAACAGCGTTATTTATTTCACGTAATATCTGTGTGACCTCAATCGTTTTTTAGAGATATTTTGGTATCTTTGTAAACATAATGCTTCAAGCTAACTTCCCCTGTAAACCAAATATGCTATATTTTTACAGTTTATTGTGTAGGACCGTGGGAAAGTGACTGCTAATACGGTCTCATCTAACGTTCGAATCTGAAGCCTAAAGGACTTTTACAACATGGCTAGACATAGGAGTTTGCGTGCGCATCTTGTACAGACGAGTGTTTTCTATATTTTTCCAACTTTTGTGATTCAAATAATTCTAAGTCAAACAATTCTATGAAAAGATAATTTACAAGTATACAGTTCAGTTCTTTGATTTATTCTCTACACTTTGTTATAATAATATTTTATTTTTGGGCAAAGCATATATTAGTAGCCTAAATTACGTTCCTAACTTGGCATACTTTTGATAGCAGTCTTGTAGTAGGAACATAAAATCTCGTGTTTTCAAAATGTTAAATGTTTTTATACAGTTCTATTTAGAACTAAATTACGAAACTTTTTTACATTTGTGGAAAAAATTACAAAAAATTATAACAGTCCAAATTCCATAACATTATTATTAAATGAAAGTACC
>JAGFPH010026671.1:0-10324 GCA_018207615.1 Philaenus spumarius
ATAATAAGAAACAAACTAATCCAGCTGCTTTCGTGGATGTAAATAATGATTTTTAAATAACAGATAATACAGTTGATTCGGATGTCCATCTTTTAGTACAAAATAATATTTTAAGTTAGGCCTATACTGAACCAACACAAGTTTTAACATACACAAACCAATAAAAACTCGCGTGAAGGAATTTAAAAATAAGAAAAAACTATGTTACATCCTAACTAAAAATAAATAAGACATTGGCATATAGTAGACATGTTTATTGATAATATGCGGTAATTGATAGTGAGTAACATTTTGGTTAGGTTTTTGATTTAAGTGTACACATGAGCCTTACTGGTTATTTTAACCTTTATTATAACTGTTGTCATAAAATATACGAAATAATTTTATTTGAACATTTAACATGATTTACCATCTTAGTTTTGAGATTATTATTCTACACTTTTATTATAAATAAAACATCATATGTTTTTAGAAGGTTCCATCGGGGGTTGGCGTGCGGAGCCATTGTTTTTTATCTCTGCCATTGTTGTTATTTTTCCCTTTTAAATTACAAAACCAACTTAACTACTCACAGTTTCAATGAAAAGGGAAACATTTATTGGTACCCTCTGGTACCCAGTGTGGCCTCAGAGTTTGTGCATTTTCCTGAAAAATAAAACCAAAATTCCAAGGTTTAGAGCTGGTATCGCTATTTCTATTGTTACATCGTTTCCATTTTCAATGTCACTTTTATGCTGTATCAAAATAATATACCACATTTGTTTGGCTGAATATAAGTTGTGGCAAATGTCGACGTTATAAACTAATATTTAGTTAAATATAATTAAACCTTAAGAACTGTAAGCACAAATCGATACACTTACATGCCGTTTAAAAATTGTCATATTTGTTTTTACAAAAAATGTTTAATATTAATCAGCAACTTGAAATGACAAACTAATTTCAATTCCTTTAGACGGTTTACGTTCATTGCATGAAGGTTGGAAATGAAATACATTTATTGGAAACGAATGTATACTGCAAAACCCTTTCACCGATATGAAACTCTATTAGATTAGGAAATCCCTCGATGTTCAGAAACAGGAAATATGGTGCTCGATACGTCGGAAGTAAAAGGTTTTCCAAGTTTTGGAAACAAAGATGGAATTCCAGTCGTCTTGTCATATAAACGATGAAAGTATATGTTTTGCATGTTAAAGGTAAGGCTAAATTATGTCTAACTTGTTTAAAACGTTACGTATGGTATTGTTTGTGTGTTTATTTGAATTTAAGTTGCTAATACAAATATTGTTTTCACTAATAACAAAACTAACACAGATTCTCAGGCATTTCAATTACAAATTCGTCATAATCAGTGAATTATAATTTGACCATTGTAACTCTTAAGTGACTAAATACAATTTAAAAAAATCTATATACAGAGTGATCCACGAAGATATGCACAAACTTTAGTAGCTCAATCTACATTTAAAAGTTAAAAGAGTTATATAAACATAGGTCCGAAAACAAAATAATTCATATTTAGAGAAATATTTGACTGATTGAGTCCAAACTTGGCATGGAATTTAACCTAACAATGATATACCTCAAGGAAAATAAGCGATTATATCCAATCATGCGTTTCAAAATGGCGGCTGTTTGAAAATTTCAAACGTAAATTACTCAAAAACCTTATATTTTAACAACAAAAAAAATCTATTTACCTTTTTTGTATCCCTTCTGTTCCTTACCGTATGGTCTGTGTCAAAACAATCGAATGAAGGATAATAGTTAAGATATGTGTAATAATTGGTTTGATCAACCCGGCATCCTATACCAACACAGTAAACACAATAATATGTTATGTACATATTCTGTTATTATCATTAACTTAACTATTATCCTTCATCCGATTGTTTTGACAGTTACGATAGGGAATCAAAAGGACTAAAAAAAAAGTATCTTGACATTTTTTGTTAACATTTACGGTTTTCGAGTAATGTAGGTTCGACATTTTTAAACAGCCGCCATTTTGAAAAGCATGATTGGATATAATCGCTTATTCTTTTTACGATATATCATTGTTAGGTTAAACTTCATGCCAAGTTTGAACTCAATCAGTCGAACATTTCTCTAGATATGAATTATTTTGTGAAAAAACAAAATGGCGGTAATCTGGAAAACGAAACGTTTTCGGACCTAAGTATGTTTATAAAACTTATTTTCTGTACCTTTATATGTAGAATGAGCTCCCGAAGTTTCTGCATATCTTTGTGAATCACCCTGTATACAAGAGGCTTTGTCGTGAATGAAAGACCGACTAACATAGAATCAAAGTGTAGCAAAAAGTACTTAAGATAGAAATAAGAAAATTAAAAGATAGCCTATATTCTTATGGGGTGGTAGACACACGATTAAAAAGCACTGTGCTAAGTTTTAATTTTAAAGCGTATAAATAATAAAAATTCAGATAAAACAACTTTTCAGATCAAAATCTTAGCAACTCGTGTTTGTTTACATTTTGTATTAACCATATCAAAATATTCTGCCGGTGATTTTTCACGGGGACTTACTTGTAGTTATATAACTTTTTTCTTGAAATTGTTATTACAGTATGTAGTTGAAATTTCTTCAAACACATTTGTTTTCCACGAAGCTGGAGGTTTCTTGATATCACAAAAGATGATATTATAAATTCCCAGCACGTGGACTAAAGCCAGATATAATGAAGCTTTCCCTCACTACTTTCTCTTTGATGTACATTTTCGTGACGAAAGTGAGATAGCATGACAAAAGGACTCTGTACAGCTGACATTTCGCAAGAGAAGGGAGTAATTTTCTTTCCGGAATATATACTTAAACTATCTATGGTGTTAACGTTATTAACATGTACTGTAAGAATACATATTAAGATATGTTTCTTCTAGTCACAAAAATAGTCCATAAAGACTTCATCAGCCTTTAAAAATCAACTCCTATAAAAGCGAGCGTACGTCCGTACGTACGTGACTAACATATAATATAACAGCTGATTTCACCCGTCATCTGTAATACTTGAACAAACACAGTTTAGATTATAGTTTTTGTTATTTTTGGGGATATGTTTACAAATTCAATCGTTACAATTTCTTGTGAGGTAAATTTTTTTTAAATATGAGTTATAGAAATAAGGTTTGTTATAATATACATTATAATATTTGCTTAAGGTTATAAACTGTTTATAATTACAACCAATTTATCAACAATATATTTGTTTATACAAATTTAAAGAAGAGATTTGACTTCGGAAACACATCGGATCTTCGTATAACATTTAAACATATTCGATTGTAAATTTCTTCACAATAATATTAACAACTTCTAAATCATTTTGATCCAGCAATATGAAATAAAAAGCAATTAAAGATAGAATTTTTTTGGCTTTCTTTAAATATATAATAACGTAGACTATCTAAATAAATTTGTTTAACAAATATGAGTTAAAAATACTTGTCAGTATAATTAGGTAGGCTTAGATAAGTATTCCTGTTGTTTTTAAATAGTTAGTTTTATTTACGATGTTTATCTAATTAATCAGCATGTTATTTTTCACGGGGGCTTACTAGTAAAAGTATATTATTATGGATGCGTAACTATTTAATATTCTGTGTTAATTAGGTCCCAATAAGTGTCTACTTTGTGCATAAAAACAGTAAACGTTTTATAACAAGCTAAACAATTATATTACAAAATAAATTCACAAATTTAATTTAAACTGGGACATAAAATTACGTCAAAACTGTGGACTTACTCCAGTAAATGGCATATAAAGCTAGAGGGCTTGGTATCAAGTTGGCTGAGAAAATATTGAAATTTACAAAAGATTTGAAAGAAAGTGTAGACCTAGAAATTGTTTCAATACAAATTATATTCATTGTTGATAGCCTTACTACATATATTATTGGAACGAAGTCCCGTAACACGGGTTGCGGTAGTAGTTAAGAAAAATAGAAAATGTAATGCGTTACGAAAAAAAGTGTTATTATTAATTGGTTGCTATGCCAGTGACAAATATAAAATACAAGTAACGAAAAAGCGTTATCAAATTGGTTGCTATGGCAATGAATGTAAATACATTCAAGAAACATATGTTTTGGTTCGTCAATTTAAATCAAGAGACGATCAGACCCGTCCGGCGTAGTTCAGATATTATCGTCAAGCGCTGGAATACATTCAATAAACATAAAATGTTGGTTCTTCAGTCCAGGCCTAACCTAAAATTACTGTGTGTATATTTAATTTATTTTATCTGCCTTAACGGCGACATACATACAATAATTTTAGGTTAGGCATAGAAAGTCATTTTAAGTCCAACCCTAACCTAAAACGATCTGGTTCTGCCGAAGTCGATCAAAAGATAAAATACTATAAAAGTACCAAAAGCCAGCAAAACAAAACAGTTAATAGTCCGAGTGCGCAAGGTCGAGATGACAAAAAATTCTACTAATATATTTCATACGCCCAGTCAGCTATTCAGCGCCTTCGTGGGTAGAACAATTTCCCAAATAATAGGTTGAAACTATAAAACGTGCATATTTTTGACATTCGCTCAACTAACGTCAGCTGGGTGATCAAATTATTAGCGAATTTCCATAGGAAAAATGAGCTGTTGCAGTGGCCCTTATGGTAAGACCCAAGGTCAGGAGTAGCAAATGAGCACCGATCATGGTCAACAGAACACGTTTTGGGGTGTCATTAAAATCATATTATGTATATATGTATATATGTGTTCGCACTCTAGCTGCCGCATTTTAAGTCCATTTTGGTACACATGTTGGTTGTCTACGTCACTCGGACGAGTTCGTTAGCCAAAAAAATCCAAAAATCGGAAGCACGTTTTTTGACAAGAAGTAACTATGTTTTTAGATTCTTCTTACGAGAAAATTTAGGATATTATTCTGCAAATTTTGTTCTTTTACGCGACCTTCTAGCTCGCTTGGTTCCCCAAAATCGATCAAAACGTAAAATACCACAGAAGTACCCGGTTCAAAGCAATGTGGTGGATTCTACCATGAGGTTGGCGTGCGAAGCACGCAATGCTTTGTGTATTCAATACTCCCAATATGCGGAATGGCGTGCGAACCATTTTGCAGCTATTCAGCACAGTCGTGAATAGACCTATTTCCCAAATCGTTGGTTGAAACCCTAAAACATAGGCCTATAAACTAAATTTTGGAAATTTGATCAACTCACGTCAGCGGTTCAGCTTCGTGGTCGAATTATTTTTTCGTTAAATTGTTTTTATTTATTGAACAAATATGAGCCGTAAAGTGAAGTCGTGTTTACCGTGTCTGTCTTGCTTCGTGGGTTTCGAGCAACGCATTAACATTAAGTTTTGTTTTATGATCATGAAAAGTTCAAATCAATGTACGGCGTTAATGTGGTAACTTTGAAGACTGTTTACAAGTGGTGTGACCGATTTAAAAGCGTAAATGGGTCAGTTAAAGACAAGGTACGGTCAGATCGTAATTCAAACTCTGAATCAGACGAAAACGAGCAAAAAGTGGCCAAACCAACACGTTCAAACTGACTATTCGAGAGCTTACAAAAGAATTTAACATTTCGTTAAAATCCTTCGTGTCTCATTTCGTACGAAATTAAAGAATCGTCTTCAGGGAGATCCGGACTTCATGTTCGAAATTGTAACTGTAGATAAAAGATGAGTCTATGGCTGTGACCCTGAGATGAAAATTCAGAGAACTCAATGGAAAACCAGTAATTCCCATCGCAGTAACAAGGCACGTGAGTCAAAGTTGAACATCAATATCATGCTCGTAGTTGTTTCCGATAGTAGGGGCATCAGAGTTCGTTCCAAGGGGAACAACTGCAAATTCCGAATTTCACAAGGGAGTACTTTAAGGTTTGCGAAAAAAAGACGCCAGAAAACGGCAAATGGTTTCCTTCATCGCCGCGACAACATGCCATGTCACAATACGTATTTGATTCGCTATTGTTTAGCCGGAAAAGTGTTCCCGTATATCCACATCGGCCTTAACTACAAGATTTAGCACCATGCGACTTCTGGCTCTTCCCAAAAAAAAAAAAAAAAAAAAAAAAAACGCTCTAAAATGAAAACGTTTTGACACCATTCCCGACATTATGGCCACGACCCAGCAGCTGAAGCCCTTCAGGAGAAAGCCTTCCAGAAATGCTTCCAACCATGGATTCAACGTTTTAAAAGTATTTTGAAGGAGATTAATTCAAATTCTATGTAAGCTTATGACTTCGTTTGTAATAAAATTATTGTTTTAACACACCTTGTACCACATTTATCAGATTTAACTCATTCAAACATTATTGAAGTAGCTCTGTTCTCGGGCTCTGCGAATGCGTCAGAACAACTATGTTTTGGCTTTGGAATATTCTTTTTTGTGGTCAGTATTTAATTTAGTAAGTATTTAAATCGTAGTAAAAAAAAATACTGACAAAAGCCTTTAAAAAGTATAACAGTAACGTATTATATTGGAAATAACTGTAGACTCTTAAGACGTTCAACCCATAACACAACAATGTAGCCACGGTGGCCGTGATTGTTAAGGCGTCAATGCTTTATCAATCGTCATGGCAACCATCAATGGAAAAGGTCCGGGTCCAATTCCCATTGACCATGAATAATTTTCTAAAAGGTTTCTTAACAGACATCGTTGGCTGTGGTTCGGATTCCACTTAAAACTGTAGGTCCCGTCTTCATTAGCCTTAAGTGCAAAACAGCAGGACGTTAAAAAAAAACCATAACACAACAGTGCTTTCAATAAAGTTAATATAATATAAAATATAATGTGTTTTTAAACAGTTTAAAATTTATTAAAGAGGGAACAAAAGCTGCTATATATATGTGTGTAAAAAGCATGTGCGTAAGTCATGCGCACTGGAAAGCTTTACACCTCTACATAATGTCAAGCATTGAAGTTTTACAATTTCTTCTATATATATATAAAAGTAAAATACCACTCACTCACTGACTCATTAGGCCAGTCGGTAAAGGTCAATTTAGACCAAAAGTACCAGTAATTTGCAATACGGCTGAATTTTTTTTATAAGTACATTAAAGTATGTAGATTAACATAAAAAAAGTTTACCAGTCTATCGATTTCCCAAAGTCGAAAAAAAAAATCGATTATCATTTTTTTTCGATTATCCTTAATATTTCGAGCTGGGATGAAGATAGAGGAAAATAAAAAATACCACCGTGTAGGGGAGGTATTTTTCAACAAAAAAGGTCATATGTATTTATTTCGTCCGAACAATGGTTTGTCTGGAAAAAATTCTATAATGCAGGTATGTATTTTGCAGCAGGGGAAATCACTAAAAGGGGACATCTTATTCATATATGAAGCGTTGGCTCATTCTAAATTGGCCGAATTTTAATATATCGAATTGAAACTTGACATAGGAGTTAAAATACATATTTTAAACATTTACGCTGAGTCTCAGCATGTTATCTTGAAAATTACCCGATCTAGAGCCACTTGACTTATTAATGGGTTTCTCGATTTTAGGAGTACCGTACCCACCAATTCATTTTAAACAGCTCCAGTTTAGAAAATTTTCAAAATATCAACCTGAAAGTTTTTTTACAAGTTAAATATATATATTCAAACAAGTTCAAGGAGTATAAACCTTTTTCATTATTTACTTTTAAAAGCACAAGTAAATTAAAAAAGTATAATTTTAGACCATTTTAGATTTTTCATCAAAACGCTTGAGTTGATCAGCTGCAGATTAGTCATTTTTGAAAATATAGTTTTTAAAATAAGTATAGCAAAAAACAATTGTATTTAACTTCTATACCAATTTTTAAATCGATATGTTCAAAAATGTCGAAAATGGAGTCGTTGAATCCAAAAGTGTTATAGTTAAAACAAAGATAGGTAAAACAGAAGACTATTTTCAAGCGCCTCGTTTTTAAAAATAACAAGAAAATAATCGTTCATACTTACTAAGAATATTTATACTGGTGTAATCAACTTGTAAAACAAATTTTATGTTGATATTCCAAAAATTTTCTAAACTGGAGCTGTTTAAAATGAATTGGTGGGTCCGGTACTCCTAAAATCGATAACCGAAATCGACTCCTAGATCGGGTCATTTTCAAGATAACAAGCTGAGACTCAGCATAAATGTTTAAAATATATATTTTAACTTCTATGTCAAGTTTCAATTCGATATATTAAAATTTGACCAATTTAGAATGAGCCAACGCTTCATATGAATAAGATGTCCCCTTTTAGTGATTTCCCCTGCTGCAAAATACATACCTGAATTATCGAATTTTTTCCAGACAAACCATTGCTCGGACGAAATAAATACATATGACCTTTTTTGTTTAAAAATACCTCCCCTACACGGTGTTATTTTTTATTTTCCTCTATCTTCATCCCAGCTCGAAATATCAAGGATAATCGAAAAAAAAAATGATAATCGATTTTTTTTTCGACTTTGGGAAATCGATAGACTGGTAAACTTTTTTTTATGTTAATCTACATACTTTAATGTACTTATAAAAAAAAAATCTGCCGTATTGCAAATTACTGGTAGTTGTAACCTATACCGACTGGGCTACATAACGAAATCTCAAAAACTACCGAACGAATTGCAGTGAAATTTGTTGTGTAGCTTTCTCTAGGGCCCTAGGTGCTTGTTTAGAAAGGTTTTTAAAAAATTCGTAATTTTAGGAGGAGTTTGGGGAGGTCAAATTTACTAAAAAAAAACCACCGAACGGATTGGAATGAAATTTGGTACGTAGCTACCTCTAGGGCCCTAGTAAGGTTTTCACTAAGGAGGTTTTCAAAAAATTCTAAATTTAAGGGAGGGTTTGGGGGGTCAAAGTTACTAAAAATAAACACCGAACAGATGATTATAATGAAATTTGGTACGTAGCTTCCTCTAGAGCTCTAGGTGCTCTCGCTAAGAAAAATTTTCAAAAACATTTGAAATTTTAGGATGGTTTAGGGGGTCAAAGTTACTAAAAATCCCTATAAAAAGAACATAGTGTAATGTATTTATTGATATATTTTTTTGTTAATATACATTTAACTTTGGTTTGTCTACCCGTGCAAAGGCGGATCGGGCCAGCTAGTTATTTATAAAAGGAAAGCTATCTATGTATAAGTGTTAAAAGTGTAATAAGGATAAAATAAAATGTTATTAGAGAACAAGGAAAGCTTTTTATATTAATTTAATAGCAAATATATTACATAGCAAAATGCATCCTCCCTTTGTCATCAGATGTTTGCGCTAAATAACTGAGATAGTAGTGTGATATTGCATGAAGCTTTGTTTGAAATTAAACGGGACATTCGGCTCATATCTGTTCAATAAATAGAAACAATTTAATGGAAAAATAATTCGACCACGCAGCTGAACCGCTGACGTGAGTTGAGCAAATTTCCAAAATTGAGTTTATAGGCCTATGTTTTAGGGTTTCAACCAACAATTTGTTAAATAGGTCTATTCACGACGGTGCTGAATAGCTGCAAAACGGTTCGCACGCCATTCCGCATTTGAGAGTATCTTCAATATACGAAGCATTGCGTGCTTCGCACGCCATTCCGCATATTGGGAGTATCTTCAATACATAATGCATTGCGTGCTTCGCACGCCAACCCCACGGTAGAATCCACCACATGACTTTGAACAGGGTACGTCTGCTGTATTTTATGTTTTGATCGATTTTGGGGGAACCAAGCGAGCTAGAAGATCGTGTAAAAGAACAAAATTTGCAGAATAACATCCTAAATTTATATTTGTATAAACAAAATCAAAAACAAATTCATTCTCGTAGGAAAATCTAAAAAAATAGTTACTTCCAGTCAAAAAAACGTGCTACCGATTGTTGGATCTTTTTGGCTAACGAACTCGTCCGAACGACGTAGACAATCAACATGTGTACCAAATTTGAACCAAATCGGACTTAAATTGCAGCCGCTTGAGTGCGAACACATATATACATATGATTTTTAATGACACTCCAAAACGTGTTCTGGGGACCATGAGGGCCACTGCAATAGCTCATTTTTCCTATGGAAATTCGCAAATAATAATGTCATTCATATTACTTGAACGTAAACAATATAAGACTAGAAAGTTGAAATTCTTCCAAACTCATCTGTTTTATAATTTAGCTCAGTAAGCCTTAATATAAGAAAAATGGCATTATGAATTCCCAGCGCGTAGGCTAAAGTGAGATACAATAAAGTGAGCCATCCCACTCTGTCTTTTCTTTTGATTAAATTTTAAGAAGGAAAGTGTGATTACACGACAAAGAAAGAACTGCGAACTGATCAAAACAATTCATGAGACCAAA
>JAGFPH010026674.1:0-10323 GCA_018207615.1 Philaenus spumarius
GTTTCCCGTACCCAAAAACATATAAAACGATACCCCACACTGAATTTTCAAAATTTTTATCCATAAACGTGATTGCGAAGCGCTACGATTTTTTAACTGTCAAAATCGGTTTTCCAGTACCGTACTCAAAAACATATAAAACTATATCCCACACTGTATTTTCAAAGTGTCGAAAATACTTTTATTTTTTATAAAAAGATGTTTTGATTAAAAGTATGTTGCTTTTTCGGTGTAGTATAATGAAAAATATTGTATTTGGATAACCTAATAGAACTCCGATCCAATGCCATATTTTGTTTACCTAAACAATACAGAAATTATAGTCAACCGCACAAACACATTGAGATCATTATTTCTTACAGATAAAGAAACAAGGCAATAAATCACACCACGTTGTTGACTGTTCTGTTGTTCTATTGGATTGATTGGAATAAGATCACTGAATCTCACAATGTAAAACAGGTAACCGGCGCTCTCATTGCCGGTCCGAAATTATCGTATGCTCCCAGTTTTTATCGTGTCTGTGTAGTAAATCTAAATGGGATCAGGGAGCCAGTCTGTTTCATTACAACAAAAAATAGTCGTATGCAACAAAACCAATACTGAGAATACTTTAATACTTTCATTCATACTGCGGCTATGAAACACCTCGAGTGGAAGCAGGTGTTTCTAAAAATAGTACAGAAACAATACCAAAATGTTTTCCTCACACATCTGACCCAGAAAAAATATTACTTTTTTAATCAGAGCACGAAAATTGCTAGGAAATAAACTAAAACTCCCGACAACTCAAATACACTTTTTCAAGGATTTTTCGCAGAATTCCCGTACATTCCCCGGTTTTTTCATGGCAGTCTGAATTCCCGTACAATTCCCGGTCTTCAAGGAAT
Source organism: Philaenus spumarius (assembly GCA_018207615.1). Taxonomy (NCBI): domain Eukaryota; kingdom Metazoa; phylum Arthropoda; class Insecta; order Hemiptera; family Aphrophoridae; genus Philaenus; species Philaenus spumarius. The sequence goes on from JAGFPH010026674.1 coordinate 891, forward strand.
TCAAGGACGCTGGACACCCTGCCCACACTGTATTTTCAAATTATTGACTCCAAAAACGTGACCCCGATGCACTACAACTTTTTAACTGTCAAAATCGGGTTTCCTGTACCCAAAAACATTTAAAACGATACCCCACACTGTATTTTAAAAATATTGACTCCAAAAACGTGACCCCGAAGCACTACGACTTTTTAACTGTCAAAATCGGGTTTCCCGTACCCAAAAACATTTGAAACGGTACCTCACACTGTATTTTGAAAAGGTGACCAAAAACATGACTCCGACGCGCTACGACTTTTTAACTGTCAAAATCGGGTTTCCCGTACCTAAAAACATTTAAAACGAAACCTCACACTGTATTTTCAAAATATTGACTCCAAAATCGTGACTCCAATGCGCGACGATTTTTTAACTGTCATAATCGGGTTTCCCGTACCCAAAAACATAAAACGTTACCCCAAACTGTACTTTCAAAAGTTTGTACTAATAAAATTACGAAGATTTTTTTTACAACGTTTGTGAGTGCATAATTATATCGTGTTAACAGACAGACACACAAAAATTATCGCAAGATTTCAATACTACTTCGTCATTTTAATGCAAGCCGAATTAATAAAGAAAATGTGATGATGTTTTGTGGTAGATGTAAACAACAAAACAAACGGTGAAGTAAGATGAAAGTGAAAGATAGCTTGTACTGCGTAATTTAGTCAACCTTACTATGCCTGCTCCTCTACCCATAAATATAGTTCTTGATTGGAAAACTGTATTTACACTACAAATAACAGTGTATAAAACATAAAATTTTAATGTTTAGGATACACAACAACATTTCTTGTAGTCTGTTCTTTCAGAAGTGATACCCAGAGTAGGAATTCTAGGACCTCAACTCACCCTCCCGACCCTCTCGCCGAGCCGGCCGGAAGCAAACAATGACTCACCTACTGGCGCTGTTCCGCAGTACTGCAACTTTTTTTATTTCAAGTTTTTTGAACTCTACATAAAATTCTACAGAAAATGAGCCAAAACACGATTAAAATGCTTCCTAAACTAGGATTAACAGACATATTTTTTCAACTTAGTGAGAAACGTATGTAGCCTATGTATATTTGTAACTTTGTCATTGGAACTATACATTTACTGTATACTGAAGACGTAGGACCTAGCCTATTCTACAGGCTGCCAACTACAAATCTAATAAGATGCCCAAATATAGACTACAATTAGTCTTGCAAATTCTATGAATTACCAGTGTTGAAACGTTATTTAAAATACTTGGAGGAATGTCCGCATACAAAATGGTTGCTCAAATACAATTAAGCTAGTCCAATTTAATAAAAACAGTGTTAAAATATTATTTAAAATACATGGGCCCATGGATGAAATTAACGCCCGATCACAATTAGCACTAATTTTATCAAATATCGGCGAAATTGAATTTATAACACAGTGAGTTTTTACGAAAGATAACGAAGCCTGAATACAATTAGGCAAAATGTATGAAATACCAGTTATAAAATATAATTTAATTACCACAGTGAATGTCCGCAAAAGAAATCGGCGCTCGAATTCAATGTGTGTAAATTTTATGAACTACCAATCAATGTTAAAATATTATTTAAAATACAATTTATTTGAGCTAATTTTATGAAACTCAGGCATTAAAACGCAATTTAATATACAACAGGGTATGTTCGCGAAAACCCCTACTCTCGAGCGTTTTTATATATAAATATACCATACCGGCGATAAAAATGAATTTTTAATAAACAACAGCTAAGGTGCACGAAAATATAATTTAGACGACAGTTGGTAAATTCATAAATAATGTGGAATTTAAATGTCGCCATTTGAGGGAAGGAATAATAATTCAACCACGCAGCTGAACCGCTGATGTGAGTTGAGCGAATTACCAAAATTAAGTTTATAAGTTTTAGAGTTTCCACCAACAATTTGGGAAATTTATCTACTCACGAATGAGCTGAATAATCTGAGTGTACGAAATATATTAGTAGAATTTGTTTGCACCTAAGCCTCCAGCTTCGACTCACGCGCTGCTTCGTTCCACTCGCAGCGGAAACTCAACCTTGCGTCCTCGGGTTATGAACTGCTTCGTTCGCAGCGTACAAACTCGGCCGTCGGCCTCAAATCAGAAGATGCCCGCACGGTGAAATCACCCACGTGGATTTTAACCGAGTACTTCTATGGTATTTTGCGTTTTGATCGATTTTGGGGGAACCAAGCGAGTTCAAAAGTCGTGAAAAAAACAAAATGTGCAAAATAGTAACTTATATTCATTTTTTTTTTATATAAAACAATAAAAACGTTTCATTCTCGTACGAAAAATCTAAAAAAATAGTTACTTCCGGTAAAAAAACGCGCTTTCGGTTTTGTTTTTTTTTTGTTTGTTAAGGAACTCCTCCGAGTGACATAGACAACCAATGTGTGTACCAAATCGGAATTAAAATGCTGCCGCTAGCGTGCAAACATATATATGGGTACATAATTTATTTATATACAAATTTTATTGATACCCTAAAATGTGTTCTGGGGATTACGATCGGTGCTCATTTACTACTCCCGACCTTAGGTTCACTGTAATAGCTCATCTTTCCTATACAAATTCGCTAACAAGTAAATCAAAAGTATTTCGTCGGGACTCCCACAAAAAGCATAAATCACGGGTAACGAAAATCCCGAAAATTTCCAAACTTTGTTGCCCCACCTAATATAAATAGAATTATTATACTTTTGTTACCGATCTATAAAATTCGTTACTTTTAATTGCAGTAGACACCCTGATTCTACAAATAGACACGACACCAAACGAAATCGTAGGTGATTGACCTTGAACATAATTTACCTTCATGTACAAATAACTAAGCCTGCCTACACAAAAATATGAACACAAATAAAACAAAAATCATTTACTTAACAAAAGAAACAATAATTGCCTAAATATTTTACTGGGGAATTTTACAGTACATTTGAATTGAAACTTGTTTTGTGAATATGAATGATTAGGTGATTACTTATTGAAAGTGTAATTTCACTCCAGTAGTGGTTTGTTCAGCAATATACAGTACAGTATGTATTTAGGTACGTGAATAAAAGTAGTTGAAATCAATATTTTTAATCAGTACTTCAAGTAGCCGTATTCGTTGTAACAGGTGTCTGACAGGCAAATTAAGACTAAGTTCAAGTTGTCAAAAACCGGTTTCCAACCCACAGTACAAATAGCGCAACTATTCCACCCCCTTTACACCAAAGACTTTGTCCTTGAACGGGTTCTCATCAACGCATATTCATAAACGAATTCGAGTTATTCCCAAATCCTATTGTTGTTGCAATTCTAGCAGAGGAATAGACGTATTTTTAAAACAGTGTGCTTGCTATGTTTTCGATGTAACATATAGCAAATTTCGTAAACAAAATAAAATATTTTAGTATACATTTTTATAGAAAATACTTTTAGCGGGTACCGGTCAGCTAAAATAATTTAACTTTCACGGTTATTATAATTATTTTAACGGGCAGGATATTATGAATGGTAGAGGTAATTTAGATAGGTTCAAAAATAAAACATTAAATTTTTCAATAAAAATATATTTTAATGTCAAATTCAACAGTGTCGATAGCAAGAAAGAGAACGTGAAAGGAAATGAATAAGATCGGAGGAATCAATATTGTTTGTTTAATGATTGACAAAGAAGATTTCACCGCTCTTCTATGTTGAAATTTGTTTAAGCTTTCTTATTTTCCGACCCTCCGATTTCCGGCAAAATTAGTTTTTCACTTATCAGATACCCAACTTATGTCTCATGTAGTGTTTCATTACAGTAGAAAAAATTTAAAGAGATGTGTAATCCAATGGTGTTCGTCAGAGAGACGAAAATATTGCTAAAAACAACGAGTATTCTACCGTATTACGTAATATAAACTATAAACTATATAAAGTACGTAGAGTCGTAACATAAAGTTCCCGGAATTCCCGTACATTTCCCGTATTTTCCCGGTGAAAAAAATTCCCGTATAATTCCCGCTTTTCCCGAAATTCCCGGTCCGTGGACACCCTGTTACTGCGTATCTTCAGTCGATACTATAAATCATACACATAAATTAGTATATTATACATTGCAAACGTTTTCTTCGACGCCACTCACGTCAAAAAAAAGAAAAAGTTAATTACGCACTAAGAACACAGAGTGCAAAATGCTGAAATAAATAGCACCTATGAAATAACAATATTTACCACTACTACTTACTTGTTTGGAGTGTGCATAGGTAAAGATCTGTTTTGACTTTGTACCATATAATGTGTCGTCAACGGTAATACGGGGGAACCATCCAGAGGTAGAAACGTTAACAAATACTGCTCAGCTAGTACCACATATAGCGTCTGCCAATTTAGCTTTAAGTTCGACTCATGTGAATTCATCTCTAAACAAGGGTTGACCAAGTGAAATACAAAGTGGAACATGTAATATTCAAACGGATCTGATATCAGTTAAGGAGTTTAACTAGAGAATTCAGCGTACCAAATACTCTCGTAAAAAATAAAACAGAGCAAGTTTAAAAATACTATGAGGTTTTTTTTTTATTACTGACTGAAAAGATGTGTACTGATTATAAACATAATAATTGTATAAGTGTAAAACTCCACCTAACAAAAACTTCTAGTTCTTACGGTTAACTTTAAATAAACCGTAAGGTTTTGTTATACCAGCCGTCGCTGGTATTAGTATTTTTGGGGGGGGGGGGTTAAAGGCGAAAAACCTAAGTGGTTATCATCGCCCTGGTATTAGTAACGACAAATCAATACTCATAAACTTAATCTACAGTATTAACTTCTTTTTTTTTATTATTAAGGCGAAAAACCTTAACGGGTATCATCGCCTTACAGTATTAACCAAATAACACTTTTCTTTATTTTCACTAGCAGAACACGTCCTGAAAGTTTCTCCGTAAGACGCCCTGCATATCACGGACAATGTATATAAGTTATACTCGAACAATTAATTATTTCTTGAGTACTATTCTAACAAGAGATTTTGGCGAAAATAAGTATAAAACTGCTTCCAATATGACAGTCCTTTCCGAAATTTTAGCTGGAATATTTTCAAAAATAGAAAAGGGTTTTGAGAAACATTTTCGAGAATATTTTGAAAACTACGTTTCACAAAACCCCCATTTTCAAACGATACCGCACGCAACAAAATATTTATTTTTGAATCGCAAACTTTGGCACAAAAAGTTCATAGTAAAAACATTTCAGATTTTTCTGAACTCGGATGATTGGAATGCCTTATAACTATGACGTATTTAATTGTGATTTCTTTATCTGTTCCGGGAGCCTCCGGGGCAAGGGGTTCAAAAAAGTTCGGAGTTGCCTGTAAAGTAAATGGGGTTCCAAAAGTCTTCCTGTAAAGTACATAAGGCCTCTAACTTCACTCAAGTTTTCACCAATAACCTTGGTGAGAATAAATTGGTTAAACCTTTACATTGGTAATGGTCACCAGTGAAAGGAGGTGATGGCTCCTAAACATAGTATTACTGTACATCACAAGGTGAAAAATTTATTTATTTTGCTAAAGTTTGGTTCGCTATAGTTTTCTGTAAAGCGTACAATACCTGTATTTCCTAATTTCAGAAATAAAAGAAGAGAATGGGAGTTTCAAGAATATCATGAAACCCAGATATAAATTTTTTATATTGTTTTGGTATTCTTATATTATGACTTTTCAAACAATACCATCACGACAGTACCATAAATGTAAATTTTTGGAGTACTAAACTTTGGCTTCCCAAAATGTGTAGTAAAATATTTTGGAGTCTTGTATTATTACAATACATGCTCTTTAGTATGTTATATAAAGTTAGTTTCATACTTTTATTTTATTGTTTTTCTGGGGGGAGGGGAAGAGGAAAACAGCTCAAGCATATCCGGGATAAATATCCCTTGTAATAGTTCTCTCATTAAAATAAAAGGCCAATAACTAGGTTTCCACATGAAATATTCACTTTGGGAAGGTCATGAATGTACTAATGTACAACATTTGGTTGTTTGGTTCCATAAATTCTATAGTTATGATATTTACTACACTTATTGATGTTAAAAGTAGCTTTCCAGGAGAAGAGTAAATGTCTTGAAAATTCTAAGTTTCCTCTAGGGAAGAAATTTAAAAGTTTTGAGTGGTTGTTTGGTTTTATTTCAGGATTTAGTTGAATTTTGTAGGCATGTAATCTCAAATGTTTATGATGACCGTGCTTTGCAACAAGATTAAGTTTGTGTACACACGCCTAATTGAATTAAATTCAACGAACTAAGCAATCACTAAGCTTTCTGTTTTCTGGTGGTTCAAATTGTGATGCGATCGAGATCAGGGTTTGGCAATCACAAGTAACTCTATGCGCATCACAAAGTGGTGAGAATTGGTACCAGTATGTTGTGTTGCCGCTTCACAGGGTTGACCGACCAATCAGAGGACGGCATCTGAAGTCGGACAAGACCAAGCGCTTGGTTCGCCATTCTGGTGTAGACGCTGAACGACGTAGGTTAGCGAGTTGCAGTGAATAGCTTATCTTGTGTTACGTTTAAATAAATTATGATCAGCTAACGCAAAAACTGGTTTAGGATATCGTGCGAACGGGGGCCATGAGACAGTAAACGTCCGGAAGCATCCCAAATGCGATATGACATAATAGCGTGTTAAAAGCTGAAGTCATACGCCGACCCTAGTGTGAACATCATGTTACTAAGTAAATTATTTTAGTGTTTAGTGCTTTAGTCTATTTTAGTGTGTATCAAAGCTGGTTACCCTTGTGTGTGGCTAATTACATTTAGTGGTGGTATTAATAAATAGCGGGTGTGCTTCGTTAGATTTAACCAATTCACGTTCCTTCTGGGAAGCCAAATGATGTGGCAGGGGGCGGTAGTAACGATAACCGTTACAAAATAGTAATGCCCAAACAACTAAAGGCTATTTTTAATCATACAGGCCATCAACGCCAAGGCTAGCGAACTCACTAATAACAGATTACAAAAATAATTCAAAACTTTATTTTGCCCTTCGGCCTTGGGTTATGGACTGCTTCACTTTGCTCGCAGAATACAAACTCGGCCGTTGGACCTCGGGTCAGAAGATGCCCCCACGGTAAAAACCCACACGTGGATTTGAACCGGATACTTTTATGGTATTTTACGTTTTGATCGATTTTGGGGGAACCAAGCGAGCAATAAGGTTGTGTAAATAAACAAAATGTGCATAATAATATCCTACATTAATTTTTTTTAGATAAAACTATAAAAGTTTTATTCTTATACGAAAAATCTCAAAAAATAGTTACTTCTGGTCAAAAAACTGATTCCGGTTCTTGGATTTTTTTTGGCTAACGAACTCGTCCGAGCAACGTAGAACACTAACATGTGTAACAAATTTGGACCAAATCGGACTTAAAATGCGGCCGCTAGAGTGTGAACACATATATAAATATCATTTTAATGACACTCCTAAATGTGCTAAATATAATGCTCATTTACTACTCCCGACCTTAGATTTTTTTTATTTATTTATTTATATTGGTTTCTTAACAAATATTATTTGTATCAAACAGGTCATATACACAAAATACAGAAAATTCACATAAAATACAATTAACAACAATCAGTTCAAAAAAGTAGAGAAAATATACAATATAGTAGACGGTTTAAAAAAGTGCAAAAGTGCCAGCGTCCACTCCGTGGACGAACCGTATTTATAATAATTTCACTAAATTTTACTTTGCCTTAACCAAACACAGTACATAAAAATTTGTACATAAGAACCAATTTAAGAAACAGAGAAAAATTAACTTTAAAGAACAATTTAAAAAAAGCAATTCTTAAAAATACTGAGTTAACAGTTACAACAATAAATTTAGCATATTAATCACAATTGTAACAATACATATATCCATACAAACAGATGAATACAAAAACATTTACGAACTATGTGGGGTTTCAAAAACTGCTTGGAAAGGCACACAGCCCTCGTCCATGCTCAAAAATTCACCTAGCGAGTAACAGCCACCTGCCAGCAACAACAGTTTCAATTTCTTCTTGAAATTACAGTAATCGTCAACACTTTTAAGAGACTCTGGGAGTCGGTTGAAAAGTGCTATTCCAGCTTGTGCGGGTAATTTTTTGTGAAGATTTAATCGGTGTTTAGTTAATCTTAGATCATCACGTTTTCTGGTGGAATATGTGTGAAAATCGCTGTTGTGAGCTATGAAGCTCTTAAACCGACAGAACAATATAACTTCCATTTTATATATGCTAGGAAGTGTTAAGATCTTCTCAACTTTAAACGCTTCCCTACATGATTGGCCAATGGCTAAGTTTGCAATCAAGCGAACCGCTTTCTTTTGCAAAACAAACAATCTTTGCATTTGCTGCATACCTGAATTTCTCCACAGTACAATTCCGTAATTTAGGAGGGGAAAAATTACACCATAATATGCAGATTTTATGGTATGCTTACTACAGCCATTTTTTACCCGACTCCAGAGAATGAATATCTTAGTAGCCATTCTCTCACATAGTTGACTCAGGTGGTCCGACCAAGTCAGTCCTCTGCCTATGGTCACACCCAATAAACGCACAGATCTGACTTCTTCAAGTAACTCATCATCCAAGAAAATATTAGGACTTGAGTCTCTTGATTTTACACTTAGATTAAAATGCATGCAATTGGTCTTCTTGGGATTTATTTTTAAATTAATATTATTAAAAAACTGGGATACACTGCAAATCTGCTCAAAGCATCTAATTTCGAACTCATTTGCCAACTTGGCACGGAAAGTAAGAGTTGTATCGTCCGCATATTGGACCACATTTTCAACCTTGACGGAATTTGACAAGTCATTGATATATAATAGGAACAAAATAGGGCCAAATATAGATCCCTGGGGGACTCCGTACCTGAGCTCTAATTGATTTGAAAACACTCCAGAGATCATAACCTGTTGTGTTCTACCTGTCATATAAGACTTGATCCATCTTAATGGAAGACCCCTTATGCCAAAGTTTTCAAGTTTATTAAAAAGTACTTGAAAATCGACACTATCAAAAGCTTTCGTAATATCCAGGAAAACACTGAGTGCTTGTTCCCCCTTATCTAAGCTGTCGACTACAAACGAAATGAAATTAATAATAGCATCTATTGTCGTTCTTCCGTTCCTAAATCCATACTGACAATCTGCAATGAAATTATATTTATTTAAATAATTGCAAAGTCTTAATAAAAAAATCTTTTCAATCACTTTGCCAAAAACTGGAAGCAGTGAGGTAGGTCGGTAATTGTTTACGTCATTTGGATCCCCCTTTTTATATAGTGGAATGACTTTAGCTGCCTTCAACGGCCCCGGAAACACTCCACTCTCAAAAGAGGCATTG
>JAGFPH010026675.1:0-10323 GCA_018207615.1 Philaenus spumarius
GTGAATATAAAGGGGAGGCACAAGGAATCTCTGTGCATGAGTTTTTTCGTCGAGTTGATCAAGCTGCCTCCATGGGAAATTTGACGGAGCGAGACAAAGTAAATATTGTATCTTTAAAAGTTCGCGGGGCTGCGGCGTTATTCTTGTCAAATCAGCCCGATTTAAATATAGGAGATGTAACCTATAATAAAGTAAAAGAAGCTTTTATAAACCGGTTTAGAGACAAGCAATGCGCCCAGTTACATTATACAAATCTGCAAACGGCTAAGCAACGCCGTGACGAAAGTCCGGAGTCTTTCGCGGATAGGTGTCGAAAATTGTGTGCGCTAACCACACGGCGTAGTGAGGACCCTTTAGAAAATTGCATATTACAGGAAGAGGCCGAGAGACGGCTATTGGCCGCGTTTATATCTGGACTCATTGGAATGCAGGGCACCCAAGTTCGCTACCGCATGCCGACTAGCCTAGCGGAAGCTTTATATATCGCCATAGCAGTATATAACGCGGAAAGTGATGCGCGAACCGAAAGAGCGCAAAAACCCGTGTTTAGTACCCTCATTACTTGTTATAACTGTCAAAGACCGGGGCACTTGAGTAAAGATTGTAGATCGCCAAGGCGAGGCAATCCCTTTGTTCCGAGTATCGCACCTAGGGAACGCTACGAGAGTAACTATCGCCAGTCGAATGACAGAGGCGCAGTTAGTAGGCCACAAAATAATAATTCGCGCAATTTTGATAGGAACAACAGTTCACGGGGTTCAAGCGGGAATTCAGGCACCTATAATAGGAATGCTGATTCCAGATACGCGAGCGAACCACGCAAACCGATAGATATTTTGAACCAGATTTTATAGCCTTATCAGAGATTTGGGTAAATAGTGACGAAGTTCAGTTTTATAAGTTGCCTGGGTATAATATGTTTGCTAAATGTAATGATTTGCATCGTGCTGGTGGGGTGATTGTTTACACTAAAGATAAATATCATTGCTTGTCAACTATGGTAAATATGAGGTCAGCAGACGGTCTTAGGATTTCCTGTTCAGACCCGGGTTTGGAGTTTGATCTTATAGTTATCTATAGACATCATCTGTTTCAACCTCGGATGTTTTTGTCTGAATTGTACAATATCTTATGTAATTGTAGAAGTAAGAATGTAATCTTTACTGGTGATATAAATATTGACATATTACGAGATGAGCCTTTAACAAGGGATTATTTACTATTAATGAATGAGTTTGGTTTCCAATCTTTGGTTACAGAACCTACTAGAATAGCAAACAATTCATTTAGTTGTATTGATCATTTATTTTTTAGAGGGAAGGAAAATTTTATAACAGCTGTAAATATTAGTCATGTTAATTTGACAGATCATAGTTTGTTAAGTTTTGTTATTAACACCAAAAACAATAGAAATAGTGCCAATTATAGTGACAATAAAAAAAAATGCCCACAACATTAGTACCCGGATAGACTTTAATGCTTTAATTAAATTGTTGGAGGAAACAAACTGGAACTACTTATTCAATCAAAACTCTGCATCTGAAGCATTTAAATTGTTTGTGGATAGATTGCAAAATCTTATATTGAGTACTAAAGTAGAATTAAGTAAAAAACAAGAGTATGTGCCATTAAAGCCGTGGATGAATTGTGAGTTGTGCAGGCGAATAAACAAAAGGAATGAACTTTCGAAAAAATGTAGGAAACAGCCTTTGAACGATAGACTAAAAAGATATTTTATTTCTTATAAGAATAGACTGTCTTACGATGTCAAAAGGGTAAAGGAAAAATATTATATTGAAAAATTGCAAAAGAAACAATCCGATGTGGGCGCTCAATGGAGGATTGTAAATGAAATCTTGGGAAAAGAATCCGATAAAGTAGCTGTAGATAAATTAATAATAAGCCCGGGAGAATACATTACGGATCCTGTAGATATAGCTCAATATTTTAATTCTTATTTTGTCAATGTGCCACAAACTATTAGAGACAGTATTCAGGCTCCTAACCATGATGATATTGACCAGAACATTTTTTCATTTCCTAGAAATTGTGGGTCATTTTTTCTAAATCCTGTTTCTGGAAAGGAAGTTGTAAATATAATTAATAAATTGCCTAATAAAAAATCTTCAGGTGTTGATTGCATAAACACAGCATTATTAAAAAAAATTGGTCCTACTATTGGGGATACTCTAGCAGCACTATATATTTTTGTGTTGAAAAGGGAGAATTTCCTACAATACTAAAAACAGCCGTAGTCATACCAGTTTTTAAAAAGGGTGACAAGCGAGATCCAGAAAATTACAGGCCTATAGCACTTCTTTCTGTTTTTTCAAAGGTTTTTGAAAGAGCAATTAAATCGAGGCTTATATTGTTTCTTGATCATATACATTATTTTAGTTCCAATCAGTTTGGTTTTAGAAAAAATCGAAGTACAGAGGACAGCCTAAATAGGCTTATGTCGCAGATATATAGTTCTGTAAACGGGGGACTAAAAACGGTTGGGCTTTTCATTGACATTAAAAAAGCATTTGATACAGTGGACCATATAGTTTTATTAAATAGATTATGGGAATTGGGCATAAGGGGAATTACATATGAACTGTTTAATAGTTATTTATTGAATCGTATACAATGTGTTAGAATAGGTAATAGTGTTAGTGAGGAGATGAAGGTCCAAAATGGGGTTCCTCAGGGTTCAGTTCTTGGTGCTTTGTTATTTGTTATATATATTAATAGTTTCTGTGAGGGTAATTTCAGGGGAGAGTTAACTGCTTTTGCAGATGACGCTGCCTTCGTGTATAGTGGACCAAATCTTAGGGATGTAAAGAAGGATATTGTTCGGGATTTGCGCTGTATCAGGTGGTGGTTTGCGACGCATTACATGGTATTAAGTATAAAGACTAAATATATAATTTTTGATTTGAAAAATGAAGTATCTTTTGAAAATGAAGTCAAGTATCATACACTGTCGTGCTCGTCTGATGTTCGTTGCGATTGTGAAACTATTGGCAGAGTCAATAGCCTAAAGTATCTGGGAGTAACGGTGGACTGTAAATTATGCTGGAAAGAACACGTTAAAGAACTAAATAAGAAACTTTGTCTGGTATTGAGAAAGATGTATTATTTGAGATCTTTTTGAAGCATTAAATTACTAAAAGTGGTATATCATGCACTTGCAAATTCTAAACTGAGATATGGACTTTTGGTGTGGGGTGGTACATACCTGAACACACTTATGCCTATAATTAATACTCAGAAACATATAATTAGATCAATTCTATTTAAATCAAAATTAGAACATTCCTTGCCCTTATTTAGGCAGTTGAATATTTTATCTTTGCGAAGGTTATATGTGTATGTCATCCTAAATGCGGCTATAAAAGGAAAGATAGATATGCCGAAATCTAATATACAGAATACGCGTAGGGAGAGGTATTGTATATTACCCAGAGCCAAACTGACTGTGTTTCACAAATGTTTCATATACCAGGCACCTAAATTCTTTAATGCATTGCCAACTAACATAAAATCAATTTATGGGGTTAGACCTTTTTTGAAAAAATTGAAAACCTGGCTTCTTGAATTTGAGAATATTGAAGATCTTTTCTGTGCGCCTGTTTAGGTGCAAAACGATTGTTTTTCTCCGCTGTTTTGCTTAGTTGGAGGTAGTTACAGGCCTTAGCTGAGATCACAAAATGTTATATTTTAATATAAATAATGGTGGTAGCATTGACATCCTGTTCTACAAATAAATTTTTTTAAATTCGTGCTGGTAAACCCAAAAACTGGCTTCGCCAACAGGGTTACCTAATTCCTTGAGTTTTTGAAGCTTTCACAATTATTAAGTGTAGACAAAAATTGTATATAGTTTAATTCTCTTTGTATATATTATTAGTGTTTAGTTATAAGTGATTAATTATATTATTACTGAGATGTATTTTTAGTTTCTTTTTATGTACGGTTTTCATTGTACAGTAGAACCCCTCTTAACCGGCCTCGGATCAATCGGTCCTCGGCTTAACCGGCCTATTTCAAGAAACAACAAAATCAAATATATTAACTGTCCGAAGTCTCAAACATCGATTATTTGACGGACATTTCGGGATGACGCAATGTTATTTGTGCTACTGTATGTGTTAATGTTGTGGCAGGGAAAAGGGGGGAGGAGGAGCGTAACAAAGGAAGCCGCCTTGTCGATTGATTCTTGCCGCGGAAGCAAGAGGGGGAATCAAATCTTGCTTCCCACGGCAACTGTATTATTTTTTCTTGGAATCAATTAACCAAGCGGCATCCTTTGTTTCTCTTTCTTCATCTGTTTATTTCTCGGAACCTTTACTGAATTTCGTGAGAGCAAAAGTGCTTGAAAACAAGAGGGGAGAAAAGGAGGCGAGGGAAGTTAAAATGTTTACATGTAATTTGTTAGTGTTTGTTTGTGTGTGTATGTACAGTACATACAATAAAAACAGTTGCAATAACGTCTTATTTCCTTCATTATTTATGAAATATGTACTGTAGGTTATTTTTGAACTAAAATCTATTTTTTACGGGAACCTCGGATCAACCGGCCAAACTCGTAACCGGCCAGGGTCTCGGTCCCGACCTGACCGGTTAAGAGGGGTTCTACTGTATATGTTATTGTTTTTAGTTATAAGTGGAAAATTTTTATGATTTTTGAGATATATTTTTGTTTCTTTTTATGTATGGTTGCATGTGCATTGTGTTAGTGCTGATATTATGTATGATATGCAAGGAATAAATTCTTTATTATTATTATTATATGAATAAAGTAGAGTGTTATAGATGTCACAAGCGGGGACATTTCGCCAATAGATGCTGGGACTCGGCAAAAACGAACTACCCAAACTCGCAAGGCGCACCGACAGAACAACAAAAACCCTCGTCGTCCGCGCCGGGAGAGGGATGGTAAAACGTCATATAGTGCCAATTGTAGACTGCCCGTACGAAGAAAATAATTTAGACTTGGTCATTCGCGTACAAATCGACGGGGCAGAAAGAATTTTATTAATTGACTCAGGGAGTGCAATTTCAATATTAAAAGAAAACGTAAGTAGCGCAAAACTTAGTAAAGCAGATGTATACGCCGCGGGCATAACCGGGGGCGAGCTGCAATTAATGGGAAATCAAGTGGTAGATTTTTGTATTGGAGAGACGGTATTCTCTCAGACTTTTAGGGTATCACCATTAAACATCAGTTATGATGGCTTGTTGGGGTTAGACTTTCTACGAAAGTTTCAAGCATGTATTAATCTCGTGGAAAATAAATTAATTCTCCAAAATGGACCCCCCTTCTATGAAAGGATTGTGGTCCAGGTAAACAGAGTTAAAGTGTCACAACGCGGCGGGCAAAGCAAATTGATCACTTGCGAGATCCGACAAACCGTGAAGTGTGTACAAAAAACGCGTAAAGCCGAAGGAGTAATAAAGAATTCCACTGAAATTACGTTAGAACCAATGTCGCAGACCTTGGTCGAAGGACGAGTTCTGTTGCGTGACCCACAGACAAATCTCTTAATGGTAGAACCGGTTTCGTTGCCCCAGCAGGGATTGCAGGTGGCAAGAACTTTGTGTAAGATTAATTGGGTTGGCAAGGCGCCAACCGCGGAACGAACGCGTAAGGTTAAAACGGTTCGGTTTCAAGACATATGTGATTTATGTAATTGTGTTATTAAAGTGAGGATCATGTTAAAGGCGCAGGGTAGCGCAGAACCTCAAAATGAATATAAATGTAGAAATTTTGTGCCGGAGGCACTATGTAAGAGTATTGCGAAAATAAATGAAAGTAATTTGTGTAAAAGTTGTGTACGTAATTGCATGTCAAAGGCGCCGGGGTTAGGTGCAGCAATTAAAAATAAAAAGGTAATTTGCGTAGAGGATCATATAAAGACATCAGGGATTGGTGTAATGGTCAGAAACGAAAACGTATTATGGGAGGAATTCCACCTGAGCCGCGCGAATAAATTGTTTCTGCAGAACAACGCGTTAGGCCGGGATATTAGTTTGAATCAGGCTGGACGTTCGGATGAGCAACTACGAGCATCGATAGACCGCGTAGGGTCCGAGCGAAGCGATAAGCCTAATACGAGTTTTAATAAGTCTGTTCGGGATGAACAGGAGTTTTGTAGTACGGTTCGAGATGAACCAATGTTTTGTAATGGAGTTTTGCGTGAACAAACGTATAGTAGGGCTGTCCGAGATGGACAGACAAATCTAAGTAAGAGTAATTATTGTAATGTTGCGAGTAATAATAATGTTAAACCAAGTAAAGGCTATGTTGGAAACGTCCAGTATGGACAATGTAATTCAAGTCGTGTTCGTGAAAATAGAAAAAACGTGTTAGTTGTAGAAAGTAATAAATGTAAAAATTATTTGGAAGTTTGTAATAGAAATGATTTAGTAAATAGTTCAATTATAAAGAATAAGGCAAGCCCGGAGGCTAATCTCCGCGGTAAAGTAGATAAAACCTCAAGTCAAGATAGCCGTGTTTCATATGACATTAGGCCTAACGTTAAAACTAACAACGTATTGTTAGACTTAAATAATGCGTCCGAGCGTGAAAATAGTAAAATAGACTTCGTAGCAGGAAAAAATGTGAAGTATGAGAAAGTATTAGTTGTAGTAGCGAATTGTAGTCGCGAAAAGTTATGTTTAGCGAAAAATGTTGTTTTAGGAAATGCGGAATTTATAAATCAGGATGAAATTTGTGAAAATAAATCAGAACAAGGAAAAGCGAGTTTTAATAAATTAGAAACTTTGTCACAAGATGTTGATGTGCAAGGACTTGACCGCGACCGGAAGCGATGGATCCGTGCAATAAAACCTCAGTAAATTCAATTAGGAAGTTGGGATCCGTTCCAGCCCAGCCACAAGGGATAGAAGATGGGTTTTTGAACAGGATCTTAGAGCACTTAAGTGGTCAAGAGAGAGAAATAATTTTTCCAGTGTTAATGGAGTATAAAGATTTGTTTTATACTGGGAAAGGGAAATTAGGCTGTACCAGTAAAGTAATGCATAATATTGATACAGGAGACGCGGAACCTATTCGTAGGGCGCCGTATCGCGTTCCGTACCATCAAAAGCCTATAGTAAATGAGTGTATAAGGGAGTTGTTAGAAAAAGACGTGATTAGGCCCTCAGATTCGCCTTGGGGAGCGCCAGCGTTAATCGTAGCAAAGAAATCGCCTACAGGGGAGCCGAAATATCGGTTCGTGACCGATTTTAGAAACTTAAATGCTGTAACCAGGAATAATAGTTACCCATTACCGAACATAAATGAGACACTTTCGTCATTGGGAAATTGCAAGTACTTTACAACTCTCGATTTAGCCGCAGGTTATTACCAAATAGCCATAAATCCTCGGGACATAGAAAAGACGGGTTTTGTGGTTCAAAATGGGCATTTTGAGTATTCCAAAATGGCGTTTGGGTTAAAGACTGGGGATACTTTCCAAACCCTCATGAACTCAATTTTGTCAGGAATGACAGGAATTTTTTGTTTGGTTTACCTTGATGACATAATAATACATTCCCCCTCCATAGAGGCGCATGCAATGCACCTAAGAGATGTATTCAGTCGATTACGAGAAGCGAACCTAAAAATACAGCCGGGAAAGTGCGTTTTTGCTTCTGAGAGTGTGATATACTTAGGACACATAGTTACAAGCAATGGAATTAGGCCAGACCCCCAGAAAGTAGAAGCGGTTAAACAATTCCCCACACCGCGATGTGTAAAAGACGTTAGAGCATTTGTAGGACTAACCTCCTATTATAGGAAATTTATTGAAGGCTATGCGGACAAAGCCAGGCCCCTCACCGACTTAACGAAGAAGAATGCAGTATTTGGCTGGACTGAGCCACAACAAACTGCCTTCGAGATATTAAAGAATGCGTTATGTACAGAACCGGTCTTAGTCTATCCAGATTTCACTAAGCCCTTTATCGTATCGACCGATGCGAGTCAATTCGCACTTGGAGCGGTATTGTCACAGATGTATCCCGACGGAGAGAAACCTATCTCTTACGCGAGTAGAGTGTTAAACAGCGCCGAGCGAAATTACGGAACAACGCAATTAGAATTGCTTAGTGTAGTATTCGCTACAAAGTATTTCCGTTGTTACCTATACGGAAGAAAATTTACCGTGGTTACAGACCACAGTGCCCTACGATGGCTATTTAATTTAAAGGACCCCTCCAGTAGATTAGCTAGATGGAGTATAAAACTCTCAGAATTCGAAATGGACATTGTGCACAAAAAGGGAAAGTTGCATAATAACGCAGATGGACTTTCACGATGCATAAGCCGAGACATTAACAAAACGTGCGAAAAATTGGTTGGCAAGGTAGAAATAAATCCGATTTGGACGAGGGAACACATTTTGCACGAGCAAAATCGAGACCCTTTTTGTAAAAAGATTTACTCACTTTTATCGGACGAAGAAAGTAACGCGTATATATTAGACAAGGACGAAATCTTGTATAAAAACGATGACGAGAACTATAAATTAGTGGTGCCGCAGGCGATGGTCAAACGCGTGATAGCAAATCACCATGACACGCCCTTCTCCGCGCATCAAGGTGTAAGACGCACACAAGACTTAATAAAAAGTCGTTATTATTGGCCCAAAATGAGTAGGGATATAGAGATCTATGTGTTAAGCTGCGATTCTTGTAGTCGTAGGAAAATGGGAAAAAGAAATAAAGCCCCGCTAGGAGAATTTACTCCCGCTTTAGAGCCTTTCGAACTAATGTCCTGCGACATAGTCGGGCCGTTACCTCTTACAGAATCTAAGAATAAGTACCTACTTACTTTTATCGATTATTTCAGTCGATATTGTGAGGCTATTCCCATCCCGGATCAATCAGCTGAGACGGTGGCAAAATGTTTTGTAACTAATATTATTACCCGACACGGGACCCCGAAGAAATTACTGACGGATAAGGGATCCAATTTCGTATCAAAGTTATTTAAGGAAACCTGCTCATTATTGCGAATCAATAAGTTAAATACAACGGCCTATAATCCAGGCTCGAATGGTCTAATAGAAAGATTACACCGAACGATAGGCGATATGGTATCACATTTCGTAGATAAAAGCGCTAGAAACTGGGACACATATATTCCCTACATAATGTTCGCGTATCGAACCACCAAAAACAGCGCGATTGGATTTAGTCCATATTTTATGTTGCATGGGCGGGACGCTCGACTCCCTTTCGATGACAACATAGAAGCCAACCTAGATTTACAAGGCCCCTTGGAAGACTTGCACGACAAAATGCGGGAAGCCCATAAAGTCGCCGCAGAAATGACAAAACGAAGCCGCGAGAAAAATAAACGTTATTACGATAAAAACACGAAATTAGTTAGTTACAACGTAGGAGACTTAGTTTATATTTACAATCCTCAAATCAAACAGCAGGCAGGCTCGAAGTTTAGAAAACCTTTTACAGGTCCACATACAATAGAGCGCAAGATAAATGATTTAGTATACACCATTAGATACGCTAGTGGAAAGACGGACAATGTAGGCGTGAACCGACTCAAACGGTGTAGAGCTGCCAAACCGGTTAACGAGAAGCGCGTGCCGGCATCTCGAGCTAGGAAAGTAAGACCAACTAATGATGTTGACCCTGACAGTGACTCGGATAGTTTAGACGAAATTCAGCCGTTAGGCGAAGCGTATAATCCCCGTCCAATGTTAATAGTACGTCAGAGGCGAGAGAGGTTATCGAAGAAAGCGATGACAGTGCAGATAACGAAATTAATTTAGAATTGACAGAACTCGACCTAGATATAGACGATGAAGTATTTTCTCCCGAAGCGGCGAACGTAAACGATGAAACGTATACTATTAGTAATTATTTGGAACAACAAATAAACGAAAACGTTAATGTAGGGCAGGCTGGACCAGCCTTCAACACTAGGTCAAAGTCAAAAACAGACACCGCCGTACCAAGTACGAGCGCCGAGGCGTAGACTATATCTAGCGAAAATAATAATAAACGCCGTTAGCGATTGAAAGAGTAGACTCGCAAAAGTTGCGAAATTCAATACTAGTCAATAAAATAGTTGTTAAGCGAAATTAAATAACCCATAGGTTGACGCGAGTTAAGTAACCCACTAACAAAGTAGTTAGAATCAGCGCATAACAGTAATACACAACCCGGTGTTACAGATTTTCTTGGAGCGATCGTACGCGCGGACAACCTTACAAGAAGCGACATAGCGGGATGCTCCGCTAAACATTGCACTATAGACCAGGGATTGGTCTTCTTAAAAACTGATGACGTAATCGTGACAGGAGA
>JAGFPH010026677.1:0-10322 GCA_018207615.1 Philaenus spumarius
ACAAATTTAATTTGGTTTACAATATACAGTATATACTCTCTGACCTATATATACTACTATATTTTTAGGAAAGTTAAGTAGTGGCACCAACCTGCAAATATTTATAAGCTGAAAATGTAATAATCTGATTGTAAGATTTTATTATTATTAGGTTGGTGTTTTATAGGCTAAAGGCCTTATACTGAAATTTAGTCATTTATTTATTAGGAAAATATATAAAGTTATACTTTGATGGGTTGCCCGAAGTCTATATAGCACATCTACCCATTTTCCTTTTCTAAACAAGATCTTTAAAAAAAGTAGTCACAATAGAAATTAGCGTTTAAAAATTATAAGTTGTCTCCCATGGTGCTTAAAGTTTTTATATTTAATATTTAGCAATTTATGAAAATGTTGCGGTACATTTCAGAAATTCTGTATGAAAACAATTTGTAACAACAAAAAGTACTGAAATGTTATACTATATCTGGGTTATAAAATCTTATAAACACTTTTTGAATGAAAACAATTATTCGTTTAAAATAATTCCCACCTTTTAGCAATTAACGTAAACCTATTCCTTTTTCTTGCACATAGTAATCCTTAATGGTAGTAAAAGATGAAAAAAATAAAATAAAACAGGGGAAGGAACATGAAAGCCAGACAACTGACTTAAGTTTAGGAAAGACCACAACACCCAGGCTACTTTCACACTATCAACCTTATGACACATCATTGCAAGATACTCGTCAACAACTTTCGCACAGTTACTTTGTTATAACCCTCAATCCGCCATTAATTAGTGTCAAGGAAAACAAAGAATATGTTCATTGTAAAACAGTGAATGTAGCTTACATTTGTATTAAATACAGTAAAACCCCGGTT
The DNA here is from genome assembly GCA_018207615.1 of Philaenus spumarius. Classification (NCBI taxonomy): domain Eukaryota; kingdom Metazoa; phylum Arthropoda; class Insecta; order Hemiptera; family Aphrophoridae; genus Philaenus; species Philaenus spumarius. Next base: position 865 of record JAGFPH010026677.1, read on the forward strand.
AACCAAACTAAGGGGGGGGGGGGGGCGTTTCGGATAACAATTTTTTTGGTTAAGCCATGAATATCTAACACTACAGTTAAAAAAGAGATTTGGAGGTCAAACGAATTAAAAAATCTCTTTGTTGGCTACATTTATGATCTTTATTTAAGTTAAAATTACATTTTTAGGATTACGGTACATCAATATACAATATACTGTACTTCATAGTTTGTATCTTATGAATTACTCATTAAAAAACTCAGTAATTTTTGTTTGTTTCTTGCATACCTCCAAACGTTTTTCTTGCCACCTTTTCATTAGAAGGACGTGAGCCGGCGTTGACTCACTAAATAAACGTTTTAAAAGAAATACAGTACAGTAGTTTGTTTATTTCGCGGTATGATTCCGAGGAAGGAGAAAATAGGCGGCCCGACATCAAAGGAAAGGGGGGCTTTCAACATTTTTCAAGTTCTGATAAAACTACATTCAAAGTTTGACATTGACACATTTGTTTTAAAGCTGCTAGTTAATTTCTAATAGATGTTTATGTTGTAGAAAAAATTTCTAATTTTTATTTTAAAAAAATTAAATATTGAACATACAATTATTAGGCTGTAATTTTTGAATTTCCAGAGGTGTTTCGGATAACCCGGGTTTCGGTTGACCTGAGTTCGGTTAACTGGGGTTCTACTGTAAATCCTTTAGGTAAACAAAACAAATATTGTTAGAAATAGAAAATTTTCAGTTTAGTAGTTTTAAAAATAAAAGCATACCTGAATTATAACACAATGACACAGATAGGAGTCTTGGAGAGATGATGGTTTACAGGTGTTTTCATGTTGATGGTTTATAGGTGTTTTCTTAGTAGATGGTTTATAGGCGCTTTCTTAGTTGATGGTTTTATAGATGGCTTGATGATGATCAAAAAAGTTGAACCTGAAAGCAAAAATTTAACATTAATTTTAAACGATTTAATGAAATAAAATTACAGTAGTATCTCTCTTATCCACATCTCATAATGTAAAAATTCATATTTATAATCACACCAGCCAACTAACTATCAAATTTGAACATCCAGGACAAAAATTTTTGAAATTGTTTTTCTTGATGACAATTATTTTTTACACTAAAAAAAGCCTAAATCATGTTATATTTTGTCAATTTAGTTTATTGATACACACTTTTACATATGCCCACAACAAACTGTTTAGTTCACACACTTTAACCCTTTCACTGTTATGCCCATTTATTTAAGTTCTACTGCAGCTATATTGTAGCAATGCGCCCGTATATGAACATTTTTATTTTTCAATTTCATGTGCTACACTAGTTTTTAAACTACTGTGCTTGAATCTTCCTATGTTACTAAAACATCGCAGATGTTCAAAAACAGTTATTAAGATGAGAAAGAATATTTTCAAGATTTTTATCAGCCGTCCTGGACCGAGTTTTTGTCTTCTTAAAAGAACTGAAAATCCTCTCACATTCTACTTAACTATGTGGCCCTGCAAGGACACCTACCTAACTCAAAATATGTTAACCTGCCCAGAAAAATCTTTACATTCAAAAGTACTGGCTTTCCTCTTTGCGCAAACAACACACTTCGTGTTTGTAAAGTTTGCTTCAAGTTTGTTCGTAAAGTTGCTAACGAAGTGTCATTTAGCGCCAACAATCAGCTGGCACTATTACTGTCTGCTAGCACGGTGTCGTCACGTTGCCGCCTTGGTTCTGTTGACTCACTGCTCCCTCCACTCACTCAACATGACAACTACATTCATTTCATCAACAATCCATTACTTAGTTCAAATATTTCCATAATAATCTATTTATTAAAAAAGGGGAGCTCTGTAAATACTGTTTAGCAATTTTCAGGCCATTTTGGAACGGCCTTCCTTCTGGTTAGGCCGTTCAGGAACTCATTTTTTAAGAAACTAAGCACTCCTTAAAGTGTTAAATACACCCAAATATTCACATCAACATATTATTAAACTGTAACAATAATAAATAGTGAGAATTTGTAGTTTTTTTTAATTGTGTTTTTAAACTTACCAGCAATCAGCTGATCCAAAAGTGTCAATTAGAGTTTGTGTTGTATTGGATGGCTGCGTCTTTAATAGATATCAGATGTATCCTGAAATTATAAAACATATGTTATTACTACACACTCATAGTTTAGGTAAATTATTACTGTAAGATTTCTTCTAACAATGAATAGTGAAGTAAAGTCCGGAATTTATTATATGAAATAAATTTAATAATAACTAGCTATGTATATATGACTTTGTCCAGATCAAGTGTTGAAAAGTACAAATATTTAACAGCGCAGTTAATTTCTGACACAAGTAAACGTAAATCAGCAACCGAGTGTTGAAACATTGAAAGGTTTTACCATGCAGTTGTGATGTAATCAAAGCAATTGAAACTGGGAGACGAGTATAGAAATGTTTCAGAAACACTTACAGTAGCCAAACATCTATGTTCTAAGTGACCTAAAATGGAGTGATTTGATGATTGAGATCTACTTCTTAAGAGTGAGAACGGGTTTGAAATATTAAGCAAGATAAAATACTTGCAAAACTAGGTAGATTTTACACAATGGAAGTATTCCCGATATTTCGAGTTGAACGGGACCGAGAGTACCTTGGATTATGAAAAACTCGAATTACACGGAATATATAGATTAAAATAAAACTACCATTATTTATAGTCCTCGAATAACCGTAAAAATGGAAATTTTATTAAATATACAGCGTTTTGTGAGGCACAAACGTAATTTTATATACAGTACTAAAATATAAATTTACTTTTTAAAGAAATCATAAATAGTTTTTTGTTTAACTATCAGCAACGTTTACGACCAGCGATGTCATTCCAACGACAGAGTAATACGCTATCGGCTGGAGTAGCTTCTGGTTGTTGTTCAACGTAGAGTAGCGCTACATCCATATCAGCTATTAAACAAATGTCGCACACAATACAGCAGTGGGACTGATTTATTATTAAACACTGCCCGGATTGGTATCGAGTGACTGTGTTAGAGAAAATAGGCTGTGGCGGGACAATTTTGTTTCTATGGTATTTTTTTATATTGAAGCCGCTATTTGCGGCTCGAATTACACGGAACCTCGGAATTATCGCGATTCAAATTACCGGGACTTTACTGTATATTAATTACTTTGTGCAGGTTTAATACTAGGTAACTAGGTCCTGTGATTCGAACAAACTAAATATTATGTAAACCCAGTATGACTAGTTCCACATTAATGTCACGTATTACACTTAAGACAGTGATGGCTGGTGAATTATTAGCTTGTTGGTTCAAACCAACTGGGTGTCAAAGAGTTTTTTTGATACCAAACGTAAAATTGCACTTTAAAGGCAATTACACTGATAGGCGTGTAATGTGATAGATCCGGGTTATAGATTTTATGATAGATTGGAGTAAGTAAGTAAATTAATTATAAATGACAAATTGAGAACAATATTGTCTTACATTTTATTAGTATACTTTATTTATTAGCTGGAGGTAAACAAACACACAACGGAATAAGCGCTCTGATTACGTAACACAGCTGTGAACTGTAGCTTCGGCTATCTTCGGGAGTCGCTGTATCTAAACTGCAGCAACAAACAATGTAATACTGGCAATTCCCCCTCGGCTTCCTTGTATGGGTGCCCAGGCCAGGAGGCTCATTCTTTGATTTGAACCAAACACTGTATACGACTTTCTGGAGCCGCGTGTTGTAACACACCGTCTTATTTTCACAACTTTTCACCCATTTTATGAAATCCAGTACTAAATATTTGTAGTCGTTAAAATATTATGGTATTAAAGCAATTTGCTCGGGGGTTCATTGGACCAATAGCACGAGCTATCACTTGTATAGAGTAAAAGTCAGTCATTCTTTGTAACAATAATTTAATTTCTTTTAAACACAAAACAATGTAGTTTAAAAAAATAACTGCACAATTCCATTAAGAAGCTTCTCCTGAGGGTAAACTCTCTCTATATACAAATTAATGTTTGTTTCTTTGTCCTCTGTAGACTAAAAAACTATACGACCGATTTCACTAAATATTTCACACTTTATCCATATCATTGCCAGGAGTGTTTAGAGACATTACAATTACTATAGTGCAAAGGGTTGTAATAGGGTTGCTACCCCTGTACAATAATTATAAATTAAACTAACTTCCTACAAACTATACAGCTAAAACAATTTACAATTTGATTATTTAAGTCAAAGGGATGAAATGGAATAACTACCTTTAAAATTAAATAGTAATCCACTTACTTTTTCTATATTTTCGAAAACTACTGAACTAATTTCACTAAAATTTCACAATTTACACATATTAGTACCAGGATTTTTATTTAAATGGGGTACAATAGAAATAAATTACACTAAATTGTACAAACAATAAAGCTGAAATTATTTAATATTATTCTCAATTGATATAAATAACATTTGCAATTTGATTACTTAAGTCAAGAGATGAAATTGGACCCTTTAAATTAAATCAAGCAATAGCGAAGCATTGCCAGGACCACTAGTGGTTGATAAAAATTCTTAAGTTCAACTAAGTTTAAAGTGTTTATGCAAAACCTGGGCACCAAACTTTTCAGGACAGAGCTTCTAAAGACATCTAAGATTCGTATAATTTAATTAATACAAGCAATTGAAACTTACTTATTTGATTAATTCTGGGCGTGATGCATTGTGTCCTTCCTATCTATTGGCTTTACACGAGAAAATGTTGTCAGACACACTTTATCTGTAAAATAAAATTAAATAATTTTAATGGTACCAACTGAGTACATTAAAAGTAGGCTACTCATTTTCAATAAGAAAATTTTTTTCATTTTTATTTATTGTCATTAAACAATTTACACAATGCAATAGCAGTGCCAAGGATTAATACAAAACAATACAATTAAAACTTTAGAATGCCAAACTACATTTTTCAACACTATAGAAGAAGTCTTTAGCAATCTCTTCATAAGACTTTAACTGCTCAATAGAAACCACTCTAGCACTCTATGGAAATTTATTGAATACTCTAACACCAATATTTTCATAACTTTGTTGTGTTTTATATAGCGTGATAATATAAATTTATTGTCTATACAGTTTTTCCCCTTGTATTATGATCATAAATAAACTTTGTAGGATAAGTAAACATATAAAAAATTTCTTTCACAAAAACAAGACTGTGAAGTGTGTATAAACAAGGCATGTTAAAACTTTAAGGTGTGAGAATGAGGCTTGCAGAACTCTTTTCCACTTAGACCCAAAAAGCAACTAATGGCTTAGTCTTTACAATGGCACCAAATCATATCACTGAATATTCAACTTATCAAATGTAGGTCAATGATATTAATAAACAAAAACAAAGTCTAGCCTAATGACCCAGTAGGCCTATAGTAAATTACATGCAAATCAGAGCCTAACCAAATCATAAAATGAACTGTAAATGAACAAAAAGCCATATGTAGAAACTATTCAATCAACCTTAAGTTAGAATATTGTGTGAAATTATTAACAGAATCTAAAGATCCATTTATGTAAAGAAAACAATCTTGTAACCTAAAATTCAACACCATAGCTTAAGACTTTCAATGTAAATACTAAACACAGACCACTAGTCACAACAAACCACATATAAGAAATAATTATATTCATTTATTTATTAACTGAAGCACATTAAACATATGAACTAGTAAAATCCATACGAATTGCACAACTCTATTTGCAGACGAAAGTTCTGTATCAAAACAGTACGACGCCATGATTGTTTATAATAAATTGCGCATGACGTAATCGAGTGTCGAATCAAAACATGAATGTAAATAAATATTTAACTTATCAGAACACAGTGGAAACCAACAAAATTATATCTATTAGGAATAATTAGACCTTAAAGTAATATTAGTTCAAGCCAAATGTGTTAGAAATAATTAGGATAATTAATATAAGCATTGTCTGTCATAACGGAAATCGTCAAATATGGCTGGCGCGAAAACCAAGTTGATTTTCAAAAGGTGACGCGATTTAAATAATTAAACTTATAGATAATATTTTAGCATCAAAGTAACTATAAAAATTTGTATAATAAATAGACAGAAAGTGAATATTTACACCATGAACGACATAATTAATCCCTTTCAAAATGCTTGAAAAACACCGTACGCTAAGTGGAACAACCAATAGAGAACTTCAGAAATCCGTAACTAGCGCCTGGACGTGCAGCGGTTGCACGCGAACTAGAAAACCGACGCGGTAGTTTGAGAAGCTTTTAAAAAGGACTTCAAAGAGACGCTGGAAGAAGCAAGATGAGAATTTACAGTTAATAAGTTTTCGTGTTTTTAAAGTGTGAATAAGTTCAAATCAATAGACTCAGTGACTCAAATTATAACAGATGTGGTATACCTGTTATAATAATACATAACTTAAAGCTATTCAATATATAATAGACTCTAAAAGAAACAAAAGAACTTTGAAAATTACTACAAATTATCTCCAAGCTTAACGATGCCATATTTCTTTGATAATTCTTACTTCTTTCAATTTACCTACCCAATATGCGATTTGAACAATAGTCAATTCAAGTCCAGGCATGTTACCTACCCGAGATTAATTTAATTTAAATACTTTATAATCAATCCACAAAGATATTATTGAACTTTTTAAATAGTCAAGAACATTTCTGATTAAACTGAGCTTCAGCCGATGGCAAAATTATTAATGAATATATAATTTTAAAAGCTTTAACTTCAAGAAATAACAAGAATTAAAATCTTTGTAAAACCATGTTAATATAATCTTTATTTGAATAAATCAAACTTCTATTTATTGTATCCAATCAAGCCTATGTGTTTTAATTTCATTAGTCAATATCTTAGATATATCTATCATTACAATTACATATTTATAACTAAAGTTTAGTTATAAAATGGCTTCCAACAAGTGGGGCATTTAATTCAAAGAAATACATCTTATAATAGATTTAAATAATATTATAAAATGGCGACCAACGTTTGGGCTTGAATAGACTATTGAAATCCCGTTTGAAGATCAACTTGATATTTAAAAATATATTGTAGTAATAAATAATTATAGGCCTAAGTTAGAATAAGATTATCTAGATCTAAATATATATGTATAATAGGTTAAGGAATGTCAATTTAGATTTAAGTACCCAAAATAGCTTATAGCCTAAACAATAACCCAATTAGACACAAAATAATAATAATAATAATTTTAAATATATATATAAAGCAAACATTATGGATCCTAAAGAACAAGAAATACAAAAATATAATTTAAGACCTACAGTTCCACAAACAGAAAAGGCAAAGGAAGGAGAACTCAAAAATCTTAGACCTTCAACTTCAACCACCAGTACTTTACCAAATACCTTAGAAACACCTACCACTAACAATACAGAAGTAGACAATTTAAACACGACCAATATGGAAGATAGTGAAACCACCCAAACAACCCCTGTAGAAGCCACACAACCGACCTCTGGCACAGCAATAACATTGGAACAAATAGTCTCTATACTTCAAAATTTAGAAACCAATATGAAAACAAATATGAAAGTCTTAGAAACCAACATGAAAACCAACTTAGAAACCGACATGAAAATTTTAGAAAATAATTTAGAAACAAATATGAAAGGTTTAGAGACAAATATTAACTCAAAATTTCAACAGCAGGAGAATAACTTTATTTCAAATTTTAAAGAGGTCCAAAATGAAATTGAGGGATGGAAAGACAGTATAGATATACGAATTTCTCAAATAGAGGAGAAATTTACAGAAAATTTAACATTAGTAGAAGAATCGGTCCAGGCTAACAATAATAGATTAAATAATGTAGAATCAAAATTAAACAGTACCATAACCAAACAAAATTTTGAAGAGACACTAGCAAAGCAAGAGGAAAATTTAAATGCAAAATTAACCCAACAATCCACGCAAGTCATGTTAGAGGTACAACATTTAATCGACGAGATACCTAAAACCCCACTCGAAGATAGACCATCCCCACCGATTAACGTAATTTGTGGAGGCAATAGCCATGCGGATATCCAAAACGCTTTACAGCCTATTTTACCAAAATTTAATGGTCGACAGAACAACCCAAATGAGTATCTGTACCGACTACAGAGGTACTATGAAAGGTTAACCCTGAGGAAAATCGGACAACAGGGAGACAACCAGGAATGTTTACTCGACATGATCGAAAACAGCCTTGAAGGTAGCGCAGCTAGATGGTGGCAGCTTGTCAAGTATGAAGTCACCAACTTCAAACAATTCAACACCCTGTTTTTAGACAAATTTTGGAATCGAGACGTCCAAAAGGGGACAAGACAAAAACTGGAGTTCGAAAAATACAGACCTGGAGGAAAACTCAACCGATGTGAGTACTTCACAGAAAGAGTAATCACAATGCGCTCCATGATACCTCAACCACCTGAAGAGGATATTATTGCTACACTGGTGGAACATTTCGAAACCAGGATTCAAGACGCGCAACGTGTACAGAATGTCACCACTGTCAAGGAGTTCGGAGACCTGTTACAACGTGAGGACACGGAGGAAGCCAATACTGAGATTCGGAGAAGAAGCGTCATGATAAGAAATAGTCCGCAGTCACCAACCAGCAGACCACAGGCGTATCAACAAACGCAAAAACCGAAATTTCGTAGCGAGCAACACTATCCATACTCGCAATTCCAGAATAGGAACAACTTTGGACACCCATACAGGCAGACCAACGCAAGACCACAGTTCCAGCAACAGAGGCCTAATTATAACAATAACGGGAGTAACCACCAACAAGTCAACAGGGGATACCGAAGTGAATACCACCCTAGAAATAATTACGACCGGCAACCAGGGCCAATAAGGACACAATTCCAACCGAACTATGGATATCAACCACGACCTGATTATCCAAATACACGTACCGACAGGAGACCAAACAACTATCCGACAGCTGAACAGCAGAGGATATGTCAAGCAATAGCTACAACCCATAGACCAACGACCAGCACAACAGAGAAACCAGTGGGAGCAGTTAACTCAGGACAGGGAGAGTTAAACTCCAAAGCACTGGAATAGAGAACATAAACTATAGATCAAAAGGCTGTATAGGTGAAGTGACCAATAACGAGTTGAACAACACTTCATACCCTACTCCAGTGCCATTAAACAAAATAAATTTCGGAAACAAGCCCAAAACAATACAAATAAAATTAGAAGAAAACATACTCAATTTATACTGCGACAAGGAATTTCTACTTAAAGAAGATGAGAATGAAACCGAAGATACCTCAAATAATTGTAAATGCCCAGAAATAAAAATTACACTTAATGGAATACCAACAACAACACTTTTAGATTCTGGAAGCACTATAACTTGTATATCAGAAGAATGGTACCAGAAAAATAAGATCAATCTAGGCCA